>JAOUQV010000021.1:7993374-8007126 GCA_028565295.1 Aspidoras spilotus | reverse complement strand
ATTTACATTATACTTCTGTGAGTCAGAGAGCAAATAGACAGATTTTAAAATGGAAACTTTAACAGTGGGTGGCAAAGTGGGTAGCGCTTCTGCCTCACATCAAGAATGACCTGGGTGTGATTCCCAGGAAGGACGACCCAGGAAATGTCAGTGTAAAGTTAGCATGTTCTCCCAATGTCAGGACCCAGTGTTATTTCAGGAGCTAAAGGACAAGGATTCTTGTCCAAAGAAGAGGTAGAGAGTGCATTTATGGCTCACAACTCAGACTAAAATATTTTAATAAGAAAATGTAAAAGCTCATTGACAGATGGACAAAATAATTGAAAAGAGGGAGCTTATAATGAAACATGATGTATTTGTGTTGTTTAAAACTATTTTATAGCCGGAGAGTAACCAGATTATTTTTGCCTCTTTTACTCTTACCCTGAGAAGTATTGATTTTAAACTGATTGACAATACTCTCACAAGTCTGACACAGAAGTGGTGACCCACCAGTCTTGCTAGCAAAGGCTAAGTCATTGTTGGAGGCTTTTATGCGCAGTCTTGATCAAATTCTAGATCAGATTTGTTTCAACTTTTCCATCTCTTTTTCCCGAGGGTTATGGTGCAGGTGCAAGTCTTTTGTTATTTAGTGAAAAGACTAAAATGTTTTCTTGCAACTTTTGTCAGGTAAATAAACGTTCCATCAAATTTTAAAATAAAGGTTTTAGTTTTTATTGCAGACAATTTTTGACTTAATCTCATAAATGTTTATCTATGACTTATTTTTCTCTATATAATGCATGTATAATTGCATTTAAACTCTTTATTATTCTATTATTAAATGACAGACCTTATTCAAATAAACATATTCCTTTTTAAATTCTTCTAGAACGTTGACTTCTCTATGAACAGGTAAGTTCCTGCTTCCCTTTTTTTGTGGTTTTGTTGCTTATTGTCTCAGTCAAGCAAATGTTGGGACAAAGTACAAACTGTAAAAAAACAAAAAAACAGAATGAAATAATTGGCTCATTTAAAATTTCGTGACATCAACACATCTCAAAAAAGTTGGAACGGGGAAATAAGAGGCTGGAAAAGTTAAAGGTACAAAAAAAAAAGGAACAGCTGAAGGATCAGTGGAATTAGGTAATTAACATGGCTGGGTATAAAAAGAGAATCTTGGAGTAGCAGCGGCTCTCAGAAGTAAAGATGGAAAGAGAATCACCAATCTCCCTAATTCTGTGCCGACAAATAGTGCGGCGATATCAGAAAGGAGCTTGAGAATGTAAAATTGCAAAGAGTTTGAACATATCATCATCTATAGTGCATAATATCATCAAAAGATTCAGATAATCTGGAAGAATCTCTGTGCGTTAGGGTGAAGGTCAGAAAACCATTCTCGGTTCCCATGATCTTCGGGTCCTTAGACGGCCCTGCATCACATACGGGCATGGTTCTGTATTGTAAATCACAAAATGGGCTCAGGAATATTTCCAGAGAACATTATATGTGAACACAATTCACCGTGCCATCTGCAGCTGCAGATAAAATTCTATACTTCAAAGAAGCAGCTGTATCTAAACAAGATCCAGAAGTGCAGACGTCTTCTCTGGGCCAAGGCTCGTTTAAAATGGACTGCAGCAAAACTGGGAAACTGTTCTGTGGTCAGGCAAATCAAAATTTGAAGTTTTTTATGGAAATCATGGACGTTGTGTCATTTGGACTAAAAAGGAAAAAGGCGACCCAAGTTGTTATCAGCGGTCAGTTCAAAAGCCTGCATCTCTAATGGTATAGAGTTGCATTAGTGTGTGTGTGTATGTGTGTGGTACAGGCAGCTTAAACATTTGGAAGGACACCATCAATGCTGAAAGGTATATTCAGGTTCTAGAGCAACATATTTCTCTTTCAGGGAAGACCTTGCATTTTCCAAAATGATATTGTGAATCTATAACTGCATCAATTACTGCATCATGGCTGCGTAGAAGAAGGGTCCGGGTACTGACCTTTCACAAATAGTAAACATTTGGTGCGTCATAAAACGGAAGATACGACAAAAAGACCTAAACAGTTGAGCAACTAGAATCCTACATTAGACAAGAATGGGTTAACATTCCTATCCCTCAACTTGCAACTTGTCTTCTCTGTCCCCAGACGTTTATGTCTCACAGTAAACATTTATGTCTCACAGTAAACATGGCTATGTCCCAACTTTTGAGTGTTGTTGTGACAATTTAAAATGATGTAATTTTTCTATTTAAATGATACATTTTCTCAGTTTAAACATTTGACATGTCATCTATGTCCTATATAAAAGAATTTATATTTATATTTTTACACTCCAACTTCATTGTACTTCATTGTTTTATTTACAATTTTGTTCTTTGTCCCAACTTTTTTGGAACTAAGCAAAGACTTGGTGGTACGAAGCAGATTAAATAACAATAACAGACTTTCCTGAATTAAAATGTGCTCGTAGAGTTATATTTTTTTTATTCATTTGTTGTTCTTAACACGTTTTTTAATGATCAAGTCATGTCATTCACGTCATCACGGTCAGCGATGGTTGGCTGCACAGATGTGCACTGTCGGGATAGGGATATGCTGACTGAGCTTCCCAATCGCAATCTTGTAAGAGCAAATTATCGACACAAGTTAGCCTACTGCATGTTTTTGAACTATTGGAGGAAACCGGAGCAACTGCGGGAGTTTTTATTCTAAAGTTGCCGTTTTATTTCCCCGCGCGCCTTAAAAGGGGGGTAGGACACTGCTTCAGGTGCTCCAAGAGTGTCCTCGGATGGGTTAAATGCAGAGAAATAATTTCACTACAATAAAGAATGTGTTATTATTATTATTATTATTATTATTACTATAATCCTGATTACTTTACATAGGAACACAAAAGCAGGCTCATGTGGCACAGGAAGCCACAATAACTGACAGCTGGGTTCAACCTAGAACAACAAGTTGACTACAGATGTATTAAGACATTGGGATGCTCGGTCAGTCTATTTTTGCCACAGAACACATTTGTCCAGCCAAGATTCATGACACGATGATGGCATATAACATGACATGAAATTGTGAATTGATATTTTTGAGGTTTGTTAGGCAACTCAGCACACCACTGACACACACCACTGGATGTTTTTGTGCCTAGAGCTCAGAGCTCTTTGCCTGATCCACAAATGGTTTCAGGAGCACTGATTGATGAAGCAAAGCACTTGGGCAACCTGGCATTCAGAACGTGGGTGAAGATGAAGGACATTGTGCAGTACAGTGAGTTTAATTTCTCCTTATCTTTAAAATGCATCTTAAACTAAACTAAAATGAAACATAAACCTAAAAATATTCTTTGTGTAATGTAATTGAATATTAAATAAACAGGAATCTGGTTAATTGCTTGAATGGGTGGATTAAGTAAACACTATACAGCATTTACACTAAACGATACATGATTTAGGAACACCTTGCTAATAAAAAAATATATAGTCCAAATGTTTATTATTTACAGCATGCATACATTAGAGAACAGATTTCATTACCAATGACAACTCTGACTCATGTCTGTTGCAGTTTTTTTAACTAGTTAACACTAACCTATTGAAACAACGAAACATGGTTAGCCACTGTGTGACCTTTTGTCTGGATGTTTCTTTATGGTTCCTCCAGTCTTGCCAGTCTTGTTATACTGTGGTACACGACTATCCTAAAAAGTGCAGATAAGACTCGCTCTAACCTCTTGTTCTGGACCTCAAGAGAAAGCCGGCTGTGATGCAACCACCAATTGGGAGAATAAAAATATGGCAGCTAGCAGGTGTTCCTAACCCAGTAATCGTTCAGTGTATAATCATATATCAACTGTTTCGTTTCTGTCTCACCTATTTCATCAGGTCCCGTAATTCTAGATCCCAACACGGCACACAGTTCCCTATCACTGTCCGATGATCTAACCAGCGTCACATTCGATGAAACCCAAGACATGACACACCTTCCTGATAATCCAGAAAGGTTTAAAACCAACGTATGTGTCCTGGGCTCTGAGGGGTTTGACTCAGGCAGCCACTGTTGGGATGTTGAGGTTGGGGATAAGAGTTTGTGGGAGGTGGGAATAACCAGAGGGTCTAATTCTAAAAATGGTGGGCTGTTTTATGATAGTGTCTGGAGTGTGGAGAACAATTATGGGTTTTACACTCGCTGTCCTGCTCGTCCCAAATCTCCGTTCTCTGCCGAGGGAGGACTTGAGAGAATCAGAATACAGCTGGACTGGGACAGAGGACAGGTGTCCTTCTCTGACCCACTCAACGAGACAGATATAAAAATCTTCAATCATACATTTACTGAGAAAGTCTATCCATTTGTCTGGAGTCACAGGGTGAACTCACCTGTTAAGATTTTACCCATGACTATTTTACCCATGACTTTTCTTAAAACTGATTGAGCAATGTAAAATGTAAAAATGTCCTTAAATATCTGTTCAGCTAGACAGATTTGTAGAGAAGCATTGATGCATACACTGATGCATATCTTGAGAAAGTGTGAGTGTTAAAAAATTTTTTGCCTTGAAATTTTATAAAATACAACAAAAATGTAGACTCTGTTAAAATTAAAACCAGTATGTGTGTGCACACCTTTTATCTTTTCTCTCATTTTAAGTATTTATAGAAAAAAATCTTTTTGTTGAGTCTCTACGCATTGAAGTTGAGGCGATTTGCAATCCGGATAAACATGCCTGGGCTAAACTGGAAGTCAAAAATAATAAAACCCAAGTCCAATAACGAAATAGGAAGTAAACATAAACGATAACACTTCTGATACTTTGTGGTGAGCTTGAGGAATTGAGAGTCTTTTAAAACCTGGGAAAAAAACACAGATATAACCCGGCAGATATGCGGCAACTCAGTACTGTATGTGTTTAGAGTGAGTTCTCTGGGTGCCGCCATTTTGGTCTGTGAAGCCTGTGAAAGGGAGCATTGTTACTGGCGAACCCAGGATGATTCTGGAATTTCAGTGTTAGTTACAGGAATTACTTTTATTATTTTTATTATTTAACATATATTTCTAATAAAATCTATATTGAAAAATAGAGGTTGCAGAACTGCACAATCATGCAATTGCACATGTAAGATAAATATTTTGAAACAATAATAAAAACTACATCAAACACTGAATAGATGTATGTATTACTGTCCCCACTCTCCATCACTGCACTTATTTTACATTGTTCTGTGATTCTATATTCCATCTGTCGTTTATATTAATTATTGTCACAATATATGAATAATATTTCAGTTAAAATACACATTTTATTCATGTCCCCTGGTCATCATCTGGATTGGCTGAAGGTTATAGAAAGACCAAAAGTTGTTTGTGTCACGTCTACTGCCACTAGATGGCGCCAGGAACTGTGTATCAGAGCTCTCTCCTTCTTTCTCTCACACACACACACACACACACACATACAAACTAATCAAAGGAGGCAGTGTGACACATCAGACACTTACTCTAAAGATGTCGGTCAGTGTTCTGCATGTGCAGGAGATCGCCTTTTTAGTCACTCGCTCGCCATCTTACCCTATCGTACTGGGCTTGCCCATGGATCAGTCGCCCTGACCCACTCATCTCGTGGAACTGTCGGCAGATTAAAGCATGGTCACAGGACTGTTTTAGGAACTGCTTAAATTCTAGACCCATACGAATAAACTCCACTTCGATCAAAAGCCCAGAAATAAACAATGAGGTTGCCATACCCAGTAAGTATTCAGATTTAAAAGAAGCGTTCAGCCAAATGAAGGCGTCCAGGTGACTCCATCAATCATAGGATTGTAAAATTGACTTACATAATTTATGCCCTCTCTACCCCCTGAAAAAAGACTATGAAGGAGTACATTGCAGAGGTAGAGGTTGATGCATCAGACCGGTGTGGGTGCTATTCTGTCCCAGCATCGGGGAATCTGCCCAAATTACATCCAGTGGCGTTTGTCTCCCACACAATGTCTGTGGCAGAGTGAAACTATGACGAAGGTGATGGAGAATTTATGGTAGTGAAGCTAGCCTTAGACGAATGGAGACACTGGCCGAGCATTTCTTATATATATCGATCATAAAAACCTGAAATACTTGAAATCCGCAAAGAGACTGAATCCCAGACAATCCAGATGGGTCATGTTCTTCACTAGGTTTAACTTTTTCATTTTCTACCGCCCAGGTGCCAAGAATGGGAAGGCTGATGCACTCTCACGGCAGTTTGTTAATGAGGTTAATTACATTGTACAACCCATCGATCTCTCTTCTAAGTTCCTTCATGCCATTTCCATGTCATGCCTACTTCAAGTAATCCTCAATCAGTAGCCCACTTGATGTCTTACACAATGCCCGCAGATCCCCTCTGCACTACAAAATAAACTGATTATATGGGCAAATGTCATGCCAGGAGTTGGGCATCCTGGTACCAGACAAATTTGGTCTGCTAAGTATTGGTGGCCACACATGAGAAAGGACATCAATGAATTTGTGGTTTCCTGTTCTGTTTGTGCCCAGGAAAAAGTACTGAGCTTTACCAGTGGGAATGTTGATGCCCTTACCAGTAGTACCTAAACAACCCTGGTCCCACATTGCCACTTTGTGATCAATCTCCCTCCGTCCAAATGTAACACGTATGTCCTAGTCATTGTGGATTAGTTCTTAAAGTCTGTGCGTTTTATTCCTCTACCAAGCCTCCCATCTGCCATGCAAAGGACAGAGTTGCCATTTCAGCACGTGTTTCAATATTTTGGCATTCCAGAGGATATTGTAAGTGATAGAGGGCCCCAATTTATATACAAAGTTTGGAGTAACTTCATGGAGAAGTTAGGTGTAACGTTGAGTCTAACATGCACAGAACACTTTATGGCACTCTCTCCGGAATAGGAATCACTCCAGGCTAGTAGGTAGTAGTCAAGTATGCCATATTGGACACAGCCTGGCAGTACTTGTGTTTATAATGTCAGCAAAAAGCCATGATTGTGTAGAAAAGTTTTAATGAGGAGTTTAAGAAACACAACATAATTCTGAATTCCACAAGTTAATTATCTTGCGACCTACAATGCAATGAGAATATTACTTCAGTTTAATGATTTTATTTACCTTATTTACTCTAAGAATATCTGTGAGTGTTATGACACCAGGCAGGAAACAGAGGTGTTGAAAGCAAATGGATTTTTTTTTATAAAAGTGAAGGTAAACAAATGAACACACAATCCAGAACTCTTGTCAGTAAACAGGCAATGGTCAGGCAATCGGCAAACAAGATAAACTTGACTAGTTAAAACTAGTCGAAATAGATAAGGCTAAGTCCAAGATACACGAATAAACATAAGCAGGTAAACAACTGGCTTGGTAACAAGTATATCAACTAGAAGTTCCACAACTATCAATTTTTACTAGTTGACTTCTCCCTGATGATGCGGTGCTGATGCCTACAGTGGTCTTTTCAGGAACTGCAGCATTCATAGTGAAGTAAAAAACAGTTTATGTTCACAAATTTAAAAAACATAAACAAAAATACAAACAGTTGTCATGTGACTTTAATTCTTAATCAAAGGAGGATATAAAGGCAATAGAAAACATTACACAGCTAGTGCCAGATAGCACTAACTATACTATGGCTCTGTAAAGGGACTATGGATGTAATAGATTACTGAATACTAAAGCTGTCTACAGACCTTAAATACCTCAAACAAAAGGAGTGATGGTTTTAAAGGTTTTCAATGTTTGCTTGATATTTGACGGTTTCCAGTATGTTTATGTGTAGATACCAGCAGATACCAGTCCTTCTTTTAATTCATCTTTTCTGGATTTTTTTCATCTGATAAAAAACTTATTCCTACAAATCTGTGTTCAGCTTTACACTGTGACTGCCTGAATGCCTGTTGAATGAATGAATATATTATTATATAAAATTAATCCCACATATCAGGTAGGAGATAGAGAATTGCCGGAGACAGGAGAATTAACAGGGTATAGAAAATAATAAATAAAATAACTAGCAGATATTCTTCTCATTCATGGACACTAGGTGGCAGACCAGTACTTGTTGCACAAACGCTGTTCAATCGAACGTCTCATTGACCAATAACGGCGTTTTATTTAATTCAATTCAATTATGTTTTATTTATAAATCGCTTTTAACAATGAACATTGTCCCCAAACAATGTTCTCTCTCCAATATGCATTGAATGCTTCGTCCAATCGTGGACTGATAGTCTTGCTAATAACATATGAATTAAGTTTTATGTTTATTAGGTTTATGAACTTTTTTTACTTTAAATAATAATATTACTATTAATATCAACAATAATTATTAAAACTATATAATCTCCCTATTCAAGTATATTATAAAGCTGAGAAAACTCATTTGGAAAGCTGTAATCTGGGCCAGTATGTGTTCAGATCCTGCCTTGAAACAAAGAAATTAAACACCTTGCACAACCATGGACACTGTTGTTTGTGTGGTTTCCAGATGGTGGGCTCATGATCATTCACCTTAGAAAATTTGTGACATTGTTTAGCATCACTTTCAATCATCTGTACACATGGTTATATCCATATGCAAGTTTATATACAGTACACAAGTCATGGAAAATGTGGCATTCCTAATTTTTGGACTGTGAGGAAGCCTATGCACCCAGCGGAAACCCATACAAATTACCCTAATCATCCGACCTGGGAATCAAACTCGGGATCTTCTTGTCGTCAGGCGACAGTGCTAGCCACTGCGCCACTGTGCCACCCCAATGTGTAAAAAACCTTTTGAAAAAAAAGGCATTGAAGAGTATTTGTTCTTTGTTGTTCGATATGTCCCGGTGACAGTAACCATCATATTGAATTTCCTACATTTGTACACAATCTGTCTGATTGTGGGTTAATGGAGTAAGAATTATTTACAGATGTGCATCAACAACACTTCTTCTGAGATCATTTGTTCATGTGATGATACACTCCCAAAAACATGTGTGAAGATCAAACATTTATCTTTATTTTTTTAAATACAGGGTGGCTGGGGTGGCAGATTTAAGAACTTCTAACACAGGGGACACATTAGCCCATCAAATGACATCTGACAATAATCTCTGTTATTGTACATATTTTGTATGTGGGCATTAAAAATGAAATAACTGAAAC
This sequence comes from Aspidoras spilotus, assembly GCA_028565295.1. NCBI lineage: Eukaryota > Metazoa > Chordata > Actinopteri > Siluriformes > Callichthyidae > Aspidoras > Aspidoras spilotus. The sequence continues at coordinate 7,997,988 of JAOUQV010000021.1, read as the reverse complement.
TCTTGCCAAAATTGTTTTGAAACTATTCTGGGACAACTATGAGAAAACTGACTCTCCTGAAAGTGGCATAGTGGTGCAGTGGGTAGAGGCCCACCTCACTGCAAGAAGTTCCTGGGTTATTTCCTAGGTGGCGCTTCCTTTGTCCGTTCTGTATAAGGTTTACATGTTCTACCATGAGGAAACCGACATATTGAGAGCATGCAAACTCCTGAGGACTGAGGACACTCCATCCATAATTTGAATCGGGGACCTTCTTGCCCCTTGACAAAATTAAACTATAACCGCGTTTACATATCTTATTATGGAAACGCAGTATATTTGTTGTTGCCCACCCAAAGATGGCGTCCAAGTAATGCCTCTGACATACACTGACACATGAGTGTCATCCCATTGATTAAGACCTGACACAAATACAGCCTTTAAGTGATCTGATAATCCTAACGGTTCACATACTCTTACCATTTACAGATGTGCACAGATGTGCACCATTTACACTGTGTACTGTAACACTGTATATAGCTGAAATGACAATAAAACTACTTGAGACTTGAGATAGGCAAGGCAAGGAAAGGCAAAGCAACTTTATTTATATAGCACCGTTCTTACACAGAAGTGATTGAAATGGCTTTATATAAACAAATTATGAGTAAAATAAAACAGAGTTTTTAAAAGAAAGAACATGTAGACATTTTAAACATTTAAAAACATTTTAAACAGACTACGACAGCTCGAAGGGGAGAGTTTTCAGTCTCGATTTAAAAGTGTTTAGTGTCTGTGATCTTTGAGTGATCTCTGGTAAATGACTCCATTTAACAACAGTATAATAACTAAACTTACTTAATCCGGACTAACTGATTAGTTCCTAAAGATTTATGAGTTCTCTCGGGTACATATTCAGCATTTTTAATCAGCTGAAGCCGTTTGATTGTCTTTTTTGGAAGTCCAGTAAGAAGAGCATTACAATAATACATTTTACTGGAAATAAGGGCGTGAATAAGTTTCTCCAGGTTTGATTGTAAAAAAAAACTCTGATCTTATTTATGTTCTTCAGATGGAAAAACGCTGAATATGTTACTGATGTATTGATGACTGTTAAAACTGAGATCAGAGCCAGCAAGGGCCACGTTAAAGACACCAATTAACCCAACGCGCATGTCTTCTTAATGCCGGAGAAAACCCGTACAAACACGATAAGAACATGCAAACTCCATACATAAATTTGACGGGTCGTCCCATCCGGGGACTAACCCGAGTCCTTCTTGGAAAGGAGAAAAGTAAAGGAGCGGAAAGGAAAGGGTTAAGAACTGCTCAGATGGCGCTCTTGCACTCCCTTGATTTTTTTAAATCCGGAGTTCTGGGGCGGCATCAACGGAGGATGTTGGCTGATTTTTTTTTCGGGATGATTTGCTATATCTAACCCAGGAATATTCATCAAAACTTAAAATAAAACAAACATACAGTATGCAAGTGAAAAACAACGCGAACGGATGTTTACTGCACTAAAAACCGATGCAATAGAAAAGATTGCTCTTTTCTCGAAGTTTTAATCATGCGGTTCTCGGATATCAGCAGATCCGCCGTGATTTTATTCTGCCTTATAGGATGCAATGTCTGGAAATCCGTGACTGAAGCTTGGCGAGAAGATAGCGCCGTTAAAGGTTTGTGCAAATACTGCTTCATGATACCTAGTGTTGAAGAGGTGGACGGGATTCCATCAGCGCGTGAGCTAACCAGAACAACAAAGCTAGCTATGTTTGCTAACCTGCTGTCAGCTACTTTTAAACCATTATTAACACAAAATAATTGTTATTAAACAACGTTTTTCTATTAAATGTTTGGGATTTTATCTTTTCGTAACCCTATTTAAACTTTACCCGCAGTTTACGTTTGTTTTTAAATTAAATACAATTGATTAGGTTCTGTTTTATTATTCTACTTATCTGTCATCGCTGTGGCAAACAATAATGCTTTTCTATCATTTTAGAAACTAATAAAACACCTTTATTTACTGAATGTATCAGTAAATAAACTTTATTTTTCTGTCTAATATTTTGAGCAATAATACTCTATAAGCTAATAAATTGTCTAAAAAAATAAACAATTAAGCAGAGCTTTATGTTTGGACATTACGTTGTTTATACAATAACTAAGGATACATATTTTGCTGTAAATATAATAACCAGTGTCGTTTTCTTATAGAAATTATTAAAATAACAATGCATATAGATATTAAAACTGCAAATTGTACTAGGAAGTACACGTATTTTTCTTAAAATATGATCAAATATGCCACATGAGGAGTTTAAATAGAATAGACCCGAGAGGACTAAATATAAGGATGCCTTGCTTCCTCTTGTACACCTATTTGCACTATCAGTGTTTAATGGAGGGGGTTTTGTGGATTACCAATTTACTTACAAAAATATAAATCACCTAATTATAACGTTTGTAGAAGGACGATTTATCTGCCATGACAGAACGTGAATTGAAGGTTTGGATGTTATGTTCCCCTCCCCCCCTGCTTATTACCAATAACACACACACACGCACTATTTACAACCCATAATTTCTGTCCAGCTCTCCTATATTTTTCTCACTTTCTGTCATTTTGGACAAATCCCCTCTCAGGGTTGACATATCCTCAGCCATTGACATATCAGTGAGGATAAAATCACTTCACGATCAATAACAAAAGTCACTGCATATTGGCGCTCTGTATTGGGTTGCCAGATTGCACCATATTCATACTTTCACCACTAGTCACTGGATTAGAAATGTAAAATAACTGGTTGTCCCACCTATCCATCCATTATATTTCGCTTGATCCACACTGGGTCACATGCCAGCCAGAACTGATTCAGCAATTCTGTATGCAAGGGAAGGAACAACCCTAGACCGGGTGCTACTCCAGAGAACAGAATTCTGATACTTCCTGCAGTGAAGCAAAAGCACCCACCTTTCTGCATCGTGTTTGCATTTGCTTTCTGCCCCGCTGTGGATTTCCATTAGTTACCTCAGTTTCCTCACATCATCCAAACACAAGTGCCCTTGGTATGTGAAGGTTTAAGGTTGTTTCTTCCTTGCACACGGCTTCCCTATGACCCTGAGTGAGTGTATCTGACTAGCTTTACAGCTTAATCAAATAATTAGCAACTTCAGCGTGATGAAATCTTCCCTAAATAGTTAGAGCTTAGCAGTAGGTTTTGTTTAAAGACCTTGAAATTGTGGTAAGGAATATGTGCCAAACACAATGCATTAATTCCTCTTTTTTTAATTATTAACCTTAAAAGCTTTTTGTGGTTTCGGATGCACTTTAGTGCTGTAACTACAGTGTTCCCTCACTCATGACCACAGGTGAATGAATACCATAGCAAACCAAGACATTTTTGACAATTCCATGCTCCACACTTTGTGGGAACAGTGCACAAAGCAAGGTCCATAAAGACATGGATGGTGTGGATGAACCTGACTGGCCTACACAGAGTCCGGACCTTAACCTGATCATGAATTAGAGTGGAACTTTTCGTCCGACATCAATGCGTCATATTGAGCACTATGGATTAGGTTATATGTGAGTCAAGGCAGTTGAGCAAATACTTTTAGAAATATAATTTAAGTTAAAAGTAATATTTTAAATATGGCTGCTCACTGCTCCGGGCACGTGTGGTCACTTTACCTGTGTGTGTGTGTGTATTTGTTTGTTTCACTGCACGAATAGATTAAATGCAGAGGACCAATTCTGCTGTGTGGTTTATATGTTCAAATAAGATTAGTGTTAAACGTAAGTTTTAGAATTAACCTGTTCATGAGTATCTTTGCGTCGCTCTCGCACAACAAACTTTTTTGCGCCAGCACAAAACAAAAAGTTCTAATATTATTCAAGATAACTAACTATTGGATTGATATCATTATTGCAGGAAGCCAATTCTGTGCTATTGGATTGCACTTGTATAAAAGGGGTAACATTTTGGGACATGATGCTATAGGAGAATAACCCACAACAGCACAAATAATCTGCTTAATGGAATCTGGAAACCCGGGCTTTCTGTCAGCTGTCTTTCTCAAACAATGAGTGTTGTATTGATCTTTAAAAGGTCCTGTGGTTTTAATTTTGTGCACAGTACAGTGTAAACTTTGACCAAAACAGGCATTTAATCAAAAAAATTGCATTATGGCCTTTACATCAAATTAAACATTACAGCAACGAATATGAGCTTGTTCTCATATCATTTCGTTTTACCTCAGTATATTTCTCTCATCCACAGTTACACGGGTCTCTTGGGACTCTCTTTTTACAGGGTGGAGGAGCGAGACAGCTGCCTGCCTCACATCTGGAGAAGTCATTTTTTATGCGTTTAAAGGAACGGCAGACATGTAGACTTACTTGTTTTATGTTTTACAGAACAGCACGTGAGATACAAACGCAAAGTGTGGTTCATATTTGCACATGGCTCTACATAAGGGCTGTATGAGTCATGTATTTATTGCATAAATGTATTACTTCATTGAATGGCATATGTCTATGTTCAAGTGTTTTAGTCGAGCCAGGAGTTGGTGTAGGGGTTAGTTGTGTGTATGTCTAAAAGTCATGATGCAAAGTATAGTATTGCACAG
>JAOUQV010000021.1:7955511-7975578 GCA_028565295.1 Aspidoras spilotus | reverse complement strand
TTAAGTTCATTAGTTGCTGAGTGGTTGAGGAATATTTGGAGTATTTGTATAACTGTGATGATGATGATGATGATGATATACTGTATGTCTGTTCATATTTCACACTTTTGCATTTTCAGGAGAAAATGTTCACACTCAAGACGAGCTCACCAGAAGTACAGTATCGCCTCATCACTGGATGGCTCCAAACGAGACCAGGCCACATCCATGTCTCACCTTACCCTTATCAACGAGGCCCACTTGGACCATGTAGGAATAGAACCAGACCTGCACATACCTATTCTTAAAGCTGCCCCTCACGGCCCATCCACCAATGATCTGGTGTCATCTCGTGCAGAGCTCGGGTGTCATTCCCAGCATGAATATCGCCGCAGCTACACCTCTGTTGTCTCATCAACTGTCCATCCTCTTCACCATGCTGCCTCAGCTGGTCGACTTTCCTCAGAGAGCAAGGCAAGTCCACGTGAGTTCCGTCTTTCTCCATCCACAACTTCAGCCACAGCTTCACCAGAGCGGGATCTGGGGACGGATCATCGTCCATCTGACTTTCTGCTTTCACGCTCGGTGGATCAGCTAGAACGCCCTCCAGCCATTTTGCCCCGCCGTGGAGAATTGCTCTGCTGCACGTCTGAGCTCCAGGTAAGCCAGGGCGGAGCTGGATATCAAAAGGGTCGGCCTACATTGCTTATCCCTGCCCATTATATGCGGCTGCCTGGGACGCATCCTCTCTCAGGACAAGCACTTCTGCTCCAGTCAGATGAGCGGAGTGAGCTCGAAAGCATCCGCGCTGAGCTTAATGCATCCCATCAACCTCAGGCTGAAGTGGGGCAAGTGGACCACATGGATGAAGGGGTAGTAGAGGGGAAAGTTGGATCAAAGGAAGCAGAAGGAGGAACAGTGGATGAGTGGACAAAAGCAATACCTGAAGCCTTATCTATCCCCAACTCGCTCAGTGAGGCAGCGCTTGGGGTGGTACAGATGAACGGAGAAGATCAGTTACTGGCTGAGAAAACGTTAATGGAGCTGAGGGGTGGGAAGCCCCTGCCACACCCACGAGCTTGGTTTGTGTCACTGGATGGCCACTCAAATGCGCACATCCGCCATTCCTACATTGATCTGCAAAGGGCAACACATGGCACCAACTCCGTGGGCAGCAATGATGCCAGTCTGGACTCAGGTGTAGATGTGAGTGATGTCACACCAGGCCGAAAGTTAAAAAATCAGGGAAGGTCCAAGGTTATGTCACCAACTGTGGCATGCACATTTGTGGAGACTACTAAGGATAATGCTAATAATGCTCACCCAGAATCCAGTGATAAGAGCCAAGTTCCCACCTGTAGCCCGGAAGATACCCCACTCGGGCCTTTGTTGCCCAAAGTTGAGGTTGAAGAAGAAACTGCAATTCCACCTTCGCCTCCACTGCTTCCCACTCCTTCGCTTCCGTCCCTACCTCCGCTGCCAGATCCCACAATGGAAGAGGAAGATGTGTCGAGAAAAGACAAGGAACAGATAGTGAGGACTGAGTGTGTCCAAACACAACTTAAGATTCCCTCAAGCAACAGTGCCCCGGATGGTTTGGCTACACCAGATGACATAGACGAGAATAAGAAGAGTCCATGGCAGAAACGTGAGGAGAGGCCTTTACTTGCCTTTAACCTCAAATGACCTCCTAACTTATGAGCTTTTTTACCTGTGGATTTAGCTAAAGGATTTTGAGTCTGACTACTTTCACTTTGCTTGTAAAAGTCAACTGTTGAAAAAGATAGGAGGACAGGAAATTGCTTGTGCATGTGCAAGGAAAGCATTAGCAAAAACCTTTATTCACAACAGCTATGCCTTTTTAAACTAGCTGCAAATGAAAGCCATTGTATATGAAGGTGGAATGTTGAGCTTTATGAACTGCTGCTGGTGTTTCAGAAAGCAATAGGATCTTCGACCGGCAGCATACAGCACTGAGCACTGTGTCTTGTCCACAATGTTTAATCATGTGTTTCTCCAATGTGTTCCAGCACTTAGCTGAAAAAAAAAAATCACTCGGTCATGAATTAACAATGTCTTCCTGAAGTCAATCTGTGACTGGAAATCGAGTGTGTGAAGATTTCGAGTCAAAGTGTTTGCTTTATATTCGGTATCAATGGCGAGGTTTTACTCACTGATATCAATCGAATGCAGTATTTCCTCCTCAGTACAATAATCCATTCAGTGTATCCTCCTCTGTAGCATCTCAGAATGTTCTGCTCCTGATTTTCACACGTATAATTAGAGATTCACAGCACTATGCATTGCTTTAATTCACTATTTCATATTTTGATTATTTCTAAGTGTAGCTTATGTTATTGTCTTCACGGTTTTTGATTTAAAACCACATTTACGTTATTCTTTCACTTGTCATACACACACACAAATTGCTCTGTCTTTTAGAAGTGCCTATTTAGCAGATGCGTTAATTTACAATCCTCACATCGCCTTGAAAATAAGATCCTATCACACGTCTTTGCTGTGTATTTTTATTTTCAAATGTTGTGCATAAACCTGTGTGTATATATGTATTCAGTGTGTGAATGATTGGCCTTAACTGTGTATTTCTCCACTTGTGGTGAACGAGTGTACATTTCAGAGTGTATCATTGTGTGTTTGGGGAATCTGCGTATGAATCTATATGTTACACTTGCTTGCGGTTGTTGTGTGTGTGAATATGTATGTGAAATTGTATGAATATGAAAGTTGCCCTTCAGGACTGTAACTTAACCACTTTGCAATTATTTTCCATTCATTTTTTTTTTATTTCTCTGCGCTGGTTGCGTATGATATAAAGGTGTCAAATTATCTGCAATGTTTAAACGTTTTTTTATTAAAGCTACTTAAGGTTTTGAGAAGCAGAGCTGGAGTTAAATGCTTGTTGCAAATGCTCATTCCAGTGTGTTCATGTCATTGACCCTGGTATTATTTCGTTTCCATCACTTCTTTAAATCCTGTTGATTTTCATGATCATGTTGAAAGGATAGAGTCTTCCAGAATCCTTGGATTTGGACAGACAACAGTGTCTCAAATTTACACAGATTTGTCTGATAGAAAACATCAACTGAGTGGCAGATCTGCAGCTACAGAATAAACTCTTTTGATCGACATTTTGTTGAAGCTTACAATAACTGAAATAACTGCTATGTACAACCATGGTGAGAAGAAAAGCATCTTGGTTCCCACCAGCATAATTTATGACTTCCAAAATGTCTATGAATATTTTATTGAGCTCAATATAATTCCACAATAACTGTACAGCCGTAAAATCCTTAATGTGCCAGGAAAATAAAATAAAATAAATAAGATATTGATATATAATTTAGTCAGTAATCACTGGACAGGTATTCTATGATCATTGATAAAGTGCCCCTAATTTGTGATTACGTCCCAGTTGGCTCTTTATATAAGATGTTGACCTGTACAATGCATAGCAGGAGCCAGTGGGTAATGGGGAGCTAATGAATGCTAATGCATAGTTGTAGCCCTGATGTATGATGCTAAAGGTTTACGTGTGGAGGAACCATCAACAAGCAGACAGCCAAAAGTCACACAGGAGCTGGCCATGTGTAGTTGATGCAAGACACGAGCGTCAAATGTGTGGAGCTGCTGCAGCGGCCATAGGTTGACTTGTGTATGCAGTCTGTTCCCCATATCTGTCTGCTGTTATTAATCAAACATGTGAACGAGCCATTAACCAGTTGTTCCTGGTGCAGTGAGCATTCACGGTAAACATTCAATTATTCTTTTTCTGAACCAGCTTAATCCCAGGTTTGGTTTCATGGGGAAGCCGGTGCCCACCCAGCAACTCTGGGTAAAGTGTAGGAACAACCCCAAACAGGGCGCCAATTCATTGTAGGGTGCACACACACACAATCACTCACACATTCACACACTAAGGGGTAATTTAGAAACACCAATTAAACATGTCTTAGGAATGTGGGAGAAAACCGGAGTACCCAGAGAAAACCTGCAGAGAGAACATGCAAACTCCACACAGAAATTTCCGGGGCTCGAACCTGGGATCTTCTTGCTGTAAGGCAATAGCACTAACCACTGCGGCACTCTCACGGTAAACAAGATAAATCAACTTCAGTAAAAAGATAAGAAGCAGGAAGAAGATGACTTTGTATGAAGTTCAAAGTGCATTTAGTTACACTGGGTGGTGTTGTGTTCATCAGTCTCACAGCATCCAGATAGACTGTGAATGCTGGTGCTAGCCCAGATACTTCATAAACTCCTGCCGGAAGGGAGTACGTTGTCGGTTTGCAGAGTAAGAGTCAGCATTCAGGATACATATTTTTATGATGCACTTACACCTGCTAGTGCAAATGGCTTTAATGGCCGGTAGGTTGCTGCCAATTATCCATTGAGCAAACTATACCACCCTCTGCAGTAATTTACTGTCTGCAACCAAACAGCTGCTGAGGCAAGAGGTGAAGATGCTCTCCACCATACACAGAATGAGATGAGGATGAAGGGGTTCAAACCAGTTAAACTTTGAGGTGGAAGGGCTACAGCTGCACAACCCCAAAGCAGGTCAATTTATAACAGGAATCTGATATAACAGTGGGCAGAGGATCAACCAAACTGGACAGGTAAATATAATATTCCAGACTTGGAATCAGATGTTTCCATTTTTCATAATAATAATATGATTTTTATACTCTCAGGTTCTTACCTGCTTAATACGGCTCAGGGTTGCAGAAAATCCGGTGAGTAGTCTGCAGCACGAGGCGGGAAAATGTTTAGATAGGGTGTAAGTCTGTCGCAGAGCACATACTTTACAAACCCAAGTGCACTTTGGAGACACTGATTAATCTAGCATGAAAACCTGCACAGAAAGGACAATGGCTACTAATCCTAGGAATTGAACATGGAATCATGTTGCTGTGAGGCTACAGTGCTACCCAATGCCAACTATGCTGCCCTTTGTAACTACACAAGATATAATAATATAAACATAAAGACTTCTTCTTCTTTCGGCCTCTGCCTTTCATCAGGTTGCTACCTTCAAGCCTACACTTTTGACTCTCCTGTTCTCTCTCCGTCTCTTCACACGCTTCCCTCCTCGTCATCTTCGGCAAACAGTAGCCCAATTTCCGCCAGTACCCTGCTTGCCGCCAGTACTGGTGGCGATCGTGGTAAAAACATGCATACTGCATGTCAGGCTGGATGTACGCATGCTATTCTACTGCATCTTCTCTGGTTAATATGTGTACTCCTGAACCTTCCAGTATTTTTCATAAAATCCACTTATGCAGTTATCACCAGGATTTTGACATTCACCACTGTTCAGTTTAAAAGCACATCAGGATACATTATATTAAAAACCGTGGCTTAGCCAGATGTTTATACATGTGGTGATAAGAACTATTTTAGGGGGCACAGACCATAAAAAAATTAACCTGGTCTAGTTTGGTCTTTATCCCCAAATCTTGTCCTTTAAGAAATGCTAGACAAAGAAAGGACAGGCCAATTTCTCTCCCAAACTGCCATTTCAGGACTTCAAAATGCCCACTTTCAACAAGAGCTAAAGTGAGATCTCAATCAGTAACAAACTGTCGGAGCCAATTCATTTCAGGGGTGGCAATTGGAGTAGACAATCATACCTCTGTGGTATCATGTGCTAGCCCAGACCCTCTTCTGGCTACACGAACATATGGGTGACAAGTTCCGAGGCTAGACTTTTATCATGTGGAGGACAAGCTCCAGGAAGCAAAATTCCATATTTTATTCAGAATGGAACATAGATGACATATCACATGTTTAAACTGAGAACATGAATCATCATTTAAAGGGAAAAATTTAGGTCATTTTTAATTTCGGGACAAGGTCACGTTTACGACTGTGAGACATCCCCTTTTCTCTTTACAGCAGTCTGTAAACGTCTGGGGACTGATGAAACAATTTGCTCAAGTTGAGGGATAGGAATATTAACCCATTCATGTTTAATGTAGAATTCTAGTGGCTCAACTGTATTAGGTTTTTTTGTCGTAGCTTGCGTTTTATGACGCGCTAAATGTTTTCTCTGGGTGAAAGTTCAGTGCGCTGACCCTTCTTTTACGCAGCCATGATGTTGTAATTAATGCAGTATGTGGTTTGGTATTGTCATGTCATCCCTAAAAGAGATGTCGTCTGGATGGAAGCACATGTTCCTATAGAACCGGGGATATACCTTTCAGCATTGAAGGTCTGCGCTTCTGGATCTTATTTAGAGGTGCTAATAATGTTATTCCGTCTTAAGCGGACTCTTATTATGAAAAGTCGCTCATGGACACTGAGCAGTAGGCGGCGCTGTAACTGCCGTAAACTTCACGAAGCCCGGTAGACTCTTCTCTCTCTCCATCCGTGATGGCGGAGGACAGTGAGTCTGCAGCCAGCCAGCAGAGCCTGGAACTGGACGACCAGGACACCTGCGGCATTGACGGAGACAACGAAGAGGAAAATGAACACACACAAGGGTACGCTTTATTATGCTACCCTGAAATATTCGCGCAGCGACTGTCCTGAATTGTACATGAGATAGTACAATGGTCGTGTAGCAACGGGCCACGTTTGAATGAAAAACCCCAGCTGTATTTACTAGATTAGATTTTTTAGATCTCACGATTAACGCTCTCTGATCGGAGAAATATTATAATGCTTCTAATGATATTTATTATCTTCGTATTCAGCACTGAACATTACAAACTCCATCTATTAAAATGATAATAAAGCACAGCGCTATTAAACTCTCCTCTCTGATTGGCCAGACGCTTTATGACAGTTGAGATTTTCTATTCTCCTAGTAGAGAAACTACACTGGGTGCATTTCATAGTAGGATTCCTACTTGTAAACTTGTTTTTCAGTGAAGCGATTGTATGACGTCACACAACAATGGCAGCGCCCATAGAGACGTATAGTGTATACCATGAGCTAAAAGGCAATGGTATAGTGAGTTTCCGGGTATTTAAATAACACAGTACGGGGATAAGTCAAAATGTAGCAGCACTCTGGTTTTAAAATGTGTTTTACTGTGGGGAATTTTTTTAGAAAAGGCTGATACTAAACCTAATTTTTATTATTGTCTTCCTGCTTTTCAATACACTTTTGTCCAGTAAGATTTCATGTTCCCGCTTTAAAAATGTTGAAGGTTTTTTTTTATTACTTGGTTACTCTGTGCAAAGGCTTTGGGTTTTAAATTAGATGTTTACCCCTGCTAGAGGACATATTTTTCCTCCCTATATACAGTGGGGCAAACGGGTATTTAGTCAGCCACTGATTGTACAAGTTCTCCTACCTAAAAAGACAACAGGTCTGTTATTTCCTTTACGAGTACACTTCAGCTATAAAAGTCATTGTAGGTTTTTTAACCTGTAACTTCTTTAAGAAGCTCTTCTGTCCTTCACATGTTCTCTGTATTAATGGCACCTGTTTAAACGGTTATCTGTATAAAATACACTTGTCCACAGCCTCAAACGGTCAGACTCCAAACTCAGCCATGGCCAAGGACACCAGAAAGAAAATTATAGACTTGCACCTGGAAAAGTACCCTACTATAGGCAAGTAGGTTAGCGTGAATAAATCAACTGTGGGAGCAATTGTAAGGAAATTAAAGACCATTTATAATCTCCCTTGATCTGGGGGCCCATGCAAGATCTCATCTATTGGGGTCAAAATGATCAGGAGATTAGTGACCAAAAGTCCCAGAACTACATTGAGGGACCTGATGAACGATCTGCAGGGACCAAAGTAACAAAGGCTACCTTCAGTAACGCACTATGTCAAGAGGGACTCAAAACCAGCATTGCCAGTGTCTCCCTGCTTAATCCAGTTCATGTCCATGTCCATCTGAAGTTTTCCAGCGAGCATATGGATGATCCAGACGAGGATTGGGAGAATATCATGTGGTTAGATGAAACCAAATGGAACTATTTGGTAAAAACTCAATTAGTTGTGTTTGGAGGAAGAAGAATGATGAGTTGCATCCCAAGAACACCATGCCTACTGTGAAGCATGGGTTGTGGAAACATCGTGCTTCTGTGCTGTTTTTCTGCAAAGGTGAGATTTTAAGCCAAAACCTCTGTCTATCAGTGAGAGCACTGAAGATGGAATATGGCTGGGTCTTTCATCATGACAATAATTCATAACACATTGCAAGGTCCTGGAGTGGCCTAGCCAGTCCCCAGACCCTAACCCCATAGAAAATTTCTGTAGGGAGTTGAAAGTGTGTGTTGCCCAGCACATCACTATTTACGAGGAGATCTGCATGGAGAAATGGGGCAAAATACCAGCTAACCTGGTAAAGACTTTGATCTCGGTCATTGCCAACAAATTTATGTTACAAAGTATTGAGTTGAACTTTTGTTATTTACCAAATACTTATTTTCCACCCTAATTTACTATTGCTGTGTTGAAGTGTAAGCTATGATGAAAATTACAGACTTCTCTCATCTTTTTAAATAGGAGAACTAACGCAGTCAGTGGCTGACATTTTCTCTTTTTCATTCTCTGTAAGCCCTAGAGATGGTTGTTTGTGAAAGTCCCAGTAGAGCTGCAGTTTCTAAAATACTCAGACCCAACAACAATGCCACGTTCAAAGTCACTTAAATCATATTTCTTCTCCATTCTGATGCTCAGTTTACACTTAAGCAAGTTGTCTTGACTACTTCTACATGCCTAAATGCATAGACTTGCAGCCATGTGATTGGCTGATTAGGTATTTAAGTTAACAAGCAATTGAACGAGTGTACTTAATAAAGTGGCCAGTGAGTGTAGGTTTTCATTATAATTCATTATACTAAGTCTTTATTAAACCACTTTCTTTTTTGCAAGGAAGACCTAGCTAAAACAGACCGGGCAGCAGGGCAGTAGGTGTCTGTATGACGACGACAAAAGCTAACTAATCCAGTGTAGATTTGTCTAATCTAATATATCTGCATATTGCTCTTCATACTAAACGTTTTGTTTAAAGTGTTTGACTAGAACTAGGTCCAGCATCAAGTGTAAAACTTGACTCCATAATCTAATGATTTGTTCTTTTGTGCAGAAGTCCTGGTGGAGACCTTGGTTCAAAGAAGAAAAAGAAGAAACAAAAGCGGAAGAAAGAAAAACCGAGCTCAGGAGGAACCAAGTCTGATTCTGCCTCTGATTCTCAGGAGATAAAGGTCTCTAATATTACATTGATACCTGTTGTTATAAGCCGTTATGTCCTGTTCTAAGAAATGATATCAATCATTGACTTTTCTCTTTCAGAATCCAGCCATTCCCATGCAGAAACTGCAGGACATTCAGAGAGCGATGGAGCTCCTCTCTACATGTCAAGGACCTGCCAAGAACATAGACAACGCCACTAAGCACAAGTACCAGTTCTGGGACACTCAGCCTGTCCCTAAGCTCAGTAAGTTGTTGTTATAATTGGGGACTGCAATGTGTCATTATAGTCAGCTTCAGGAGTAATATGGCCTTCATATGAACTCCTGGCCTTTTATATATTTAGGGTGCTGCTTTTATTCCCAGTATTGCCCAGCTACAGCTGAAGTGCTCTTGGGCAAGGCACCTAACCAACAGTTGCACCTCGGGTGCTGTGCAGGCTGCTCGGGACATGTGTGCCTACTTTACCAGTGTGTGTAAAATATGTGTTCATTGCATGGATGGGTTAATTGCAAAATGTATCACATTCATTCATGACTTATTCAACAGAAATATTTAAAGTAACAATGTTTAAAAAAGGACGTACAGAAAGCAGCATATTACATAATGGGTCACTGTGGCATAATGAAGGCTGCTGGTGTTTTCTGCAGAATAACTGTGCCATTCAATAAAACAGCTTTTCTCTGCACAGTACTGTGAAAGAGGTTGGGAATATGCAAAGACATGCAGAAATAATGAATGTGTTTCTTTATAAAAACAACTATAAAGTACTAAATATAAGGAAGTGTTGCATGGTACAATAAATTAATAAATTAACACATTTGGCTAGAATTAGTGGCTTGGAGAATCTTTTAGAAATCTTGGACTTCACACCATCTTTTTTTCCAAAAAAAGCAGTGGGTGTGAATTTTGTTGCATGGTGGTGCAGTAGGTAGCACTTTCATCTCAAGTCAGACCAGGGTTTGATCCCAGTTGGGGCGACTTGGGATATTTTATGTGTGGAGTTTGCATGTCCTCCACATGTTTGCACTGGTTTTCCTCCAAACTGATTATCTCCTGTCTGGCAGAATGATTATTTTTGTATTATTTATCACAGATGAGGTGGTGACCACTCACGGGGCAATTGAGCCGGATAAGGAAAACGTCCGACAGGAGCCATATTCCCTCCCGCAAGGATTTATGTGGGACACGCTGGATCTAAGCAATGCTGAAGTGGTAAGACCAACATGCATGTCCTTGATTAGTGTTTCGTCATGTTGTGTGTACATGTGGATTCAAATTCATGTACAATCTCAGTACCTAATATTAGGAGTTTCCTAACTTTCTTTTCCAATGTAGCTGAAGGAACTGTATACACTGCTGAATGAGAATTACGTTGAAGATGATGACAATATGTTCCGCTTTGACTATTCTCCTAATTTTCTCAAATGGTAAGAAAGAAATATTTTGTCTCCTTATTTATTGCATATTCTCCCTGTGTACATGTACGTTTCTTCTGGGTACACAGATTTCCTCCCATCCCACCCCTGTTTAATGAAGTTTTCATGTCTTGAATTGTAACAAATCATATTAGCATCTTTCTTTTCGTGGATTTGGCGGCTCCTTGGTAGTGCTGTCGCCTCACCACAAGAAAGGGGTTCGACCCCTAGTTGAGAAAGGCCGGGAAATTTGCATGTGTTTCTCCATTTCTGTGGGTATCCTCCGGGTGCACTGGTTCCCTTCATTCCATGGACATACACATTAGAGCAGACTTCGGCACTCCGGGACCAGGATTGCCTACCTCTAAATTAGACCAATTGTGTGTTTGTGCCCTACAGGCTGGTCCATGGCCCCATGTGAATTGAGTGGATGATGAAAGTTATTTTATCCTGAATGATTACTGGATTAGTAACACCTGCCAATAATAGCTTGATCCACCAGATTGATTAAATACAGAAGGCAGACATGTGGAAGTGGTAAAAATCCCATGCACGTTGCAGCATATTTGCTAGTTTGATGCTCAATTCCCAGAACAAATGGTGTGCTGCTGTGTGACCTTTGTGTTAGGCTTAATATCTGTTAGTTTATCTGTCCACTGCAATATGCTGTGCGTTGGACAAAATAAAACACTTTATATAAGAGCTGACTGTGAAGTAATCCCTAATTGAGGTGCTTTGCCACTGATCTTATGCCACCTTCCAGGCGTTTCTTATCCAGATATCATTCAATAATTAAATCAAATTATTAATGTGGCAAGTCTCACCTAAGCCCCAGTTATTTCACCTTGTCGGGGTGTCACAGGGGGGTAGTGCTGTAGCCTCACAGCAGGAGGAAAAATTTCTATGTGAAGATTGCATGTTCTCCCTCTGTTCACGTGGTTTTCCTCCTGGTATTCCGTTCTCCTCTCTTATTCCAAAGACATGCACATTAGGTTTATTGGTGTCTTTTTCCCTTACAGTAGAGTGTGTGTGCGCGCGCACACCTACGATGAAGTGGTGCTTTTGTTTAGATTTGTTCCTAGTATCTTTCTATCTAACTGAGCTCCTTGATATTAATAGGCCTACTCAGACTTTTGGATCATCCACATCTATCTGCCTCACTGTCCCAACAGTTCGCTTGATCACCTTGGGGTCCAGAGCATTTAGTCACTCTGCCCCTCATCTCATTTTCAAGTCACGTCTGAAAATATTTGTTCACGATTGCATATAACATGTGTATATACACTTTTTTTTACTTTTGTACGGTGACCTTGAGAGCCTCGAGAGGCTCATTTTAAAATATATTTTTTATTATTATTATTTATTGCACCCAGTGTTGCTGGGTGGCCACTGGCTGGCCCGCGACCCATTTGGATTAAGCGGAAGAGAATGAATGAATGAATGAAATTTGTCTCCTTTAGGGCACTACACCCACCTGGATGGCTGCCCCAGTGGCACTGTGGTGTGAGAGTCTCCTCCAACAAGAAGCTAGTGGGCTTCATCAGTGCCATTCCTGCTGACATCCATATCTATGACATGTACGTGTGGGCACAATAACTATTGGTACAATTTAAATATTAAAAGATAAAGTTTGTAGTTATAATATTTTTTTGTAGTTTCAGTCATATTTCTGTTTCCTGTGAAAATACACGCAGTTATTTTTCTTACTAATTCCAAGAAACACTGTTTACGAAGCAGCTACTCGTGTAACTCAAATATTGCCTGAATTACAATCAGTGCCTTGCCAGGGACGTCTGGGTTATGTCAGGATTTAGGGTGGCACAGTGGATAGTGCTGTGGCCTCACAGCAAGAGGACCCGGGTTTTAACCCCCAGATAAGGCGACCTTGGAATTTCTGTGTAGAGTTTGCATGTTCTCCCCGTGTTTGCGTGGGTTTTCTCTGGGTGAATAGAATAGACACTGGTTTCAGTTTCAGGAAACTCTGTGCTTCTTTTGCATGTATACACACTGTATGAATTAACTGAGTTACAAGAATTCTGGTAGATTTCTTCACTTCTGTTCAATGGAGACTTTAGTGATTTCCAAACCCTTAAAACAAATGCTCATAACGTTGAGAAATATTTTGTGGAAAACGGATAGTGTTCTTGTTCTTGTTCAGTTTAAAGAAGATGGTAGAGATCAACTTCCTGTGTGTGCATAAAAAGCTGCGATCAAAACGCGTAGCTCCAGTTCTAATCCGAGAGATCACACGCCGGGTTAACCTAGAGGGCATTTACCAAGCAGTCTACACCGCTGGGGTGGTATTACCCAAACCTGTCTCTACATGCAGGTATCAAAACCCTTATACCAACAAGAAACGTATACACACAATGAATGATTAATCTCTAAATGCTAATGCTAAATTGCACTGTTTTTGTAGGTACTGGCATCGCTCTCTAAACCCAAGAAAGCTCGTAGAGGTGAAATTTTCTCATCTTAGTAGAAACATGACACTTCAGAGAACCATGAAGCTCTACAGGTTATCTGACGTAAGTTCTTTAAGACATATTCTGCATTTATAACCCACGCATATTTGTTTGGAATGATTTAATACATACTGTACAGTGTTATTAGCAAGGAGACACGTATAGAACTGTTTTATCTACGTTCAAAGTTTATTCATCATTTTATATTCTAAAAACAGTGTGTGTCATCAAGGTGTCGGAAAATATTACTGAAAGATTCCTGTGGCACGAGATATTTTTCTGAAACCCTTCACCTTACTTGTGTTGCCCCACAGAGCACACGCACGCCCGGGTTGAGGCCGATGGTGGCCAGTGATATGCAGCAGGTTACGGCGCTTCTGCAGAAATACCTGAGCCAGTTCCACCTTCGGCCCGTGATGGGTCAGGCGGAGGTGCAACACTGGTTCCTCCCGCAGGAAAACATCATCGACACATTCGTAGTGGAGGTAAGCGGTGTTCATGTGTTCTTCCAACAAACCTCAGCTGTCTGTTTTATACTTTACTTTTATAGAACTTTGTATTTAACGTGAACTTAAAACAAGATTTTAATAGTTACTTTGAATCCGATAGTTAGGCAAAGACTTGTGCAGCACACTCAAGGAGATTTTTCTAAATTACTTGCATTTAATGTTTACAATTGTCTTTATTTTCTGCTATAGCATGAGTTGCCCCAGGTTGTAAAAGCAGGTGGGCACAACATTTTGGCATAGAAACCCGATTCCAAAGAACAAACTGTGAATAAAAACGGAATGCAATAATTTACAGATGTCAAACTAATATTGTATTCACAATAGAACATAGACAACATTTCACATGTCCAAAGTGAGACATTTTAAAATTTCCTGCCAAATATTGACTCATTTAAAATTTTGTGACAGCAACACGTCTCAAAAAAAAGTTAGGATGGGGCAATAAGAGGCTGGAAATGTTAAAGGTTACAAAGAATTGCAATAGGTCAATAACATAACTGGGTATAAAAAGAGAATCTTGGAGTGGCAGCGACTCTGATGTAAACCCCCCCTAATTCTGCGCTGACAAATAGTGACGCAATATCAGAAAGGAGATTGACAGTGTAAAATTGCAAAGAGTTTAAACATATCATCATCTACAGTGTATAATATCATCAAAATATTTAAAATAGACTGGCAAAGTGGAAAACTGTTCTATGGTCTTACGAAACAAAATTTGAAGTTCTTCATGGAAATCAGGAACACTGTGTCATTAGGACTAAAGAGGGGAACAACAACCCAAGTTATTAATGCTCAGTTCAGAAGCCTGTATCTGTGATGGTATGGGGTTGCATAAGTGTGTGTGTGGCATAGGCAGCTTACACATCTGGAAGGACACCATCAATGCTGAAAGGTATATCCAGGTTCTAGAGCAACATGTGCTCCCATCCAGACAATGTCTCTTTCAGGGAAGACTTTGCATTTTCCAACATGACAAGGCAAAAACCAAATACAGCATCATGGCTGTGAAGAAGATGGATCTTCAAGTGATATCTAATTCTCCTGACCTTGCACAGGAATGTAAATCCTTATGGTAGACCAGGCAGATCCAAGAGACTGAGTGAGAATTGATCAGGAGTAGCATGTACAGTTTGGCACAGATGGATTTCTAGTGATGTGTGTGTACACTTTTATATTTCTCTTTGTCCAGGGTTCTGGTGGCAAGTTGACTGACTTCATCAGTTTCTACACGCTGCCATCCACAGTAATGCACCACCCACTGCATAAAAACCTAAAGGCAGCTTACTCTTTCTACAATGTGCACACGGAGACGCCTCTAATAGATCTGATGAACGATGCACTCGTTCTTGCAAAGCTGGTATGTCTAGGATTTTTCCTCCGCGATACAGAACTAGAATAAAAACAGACAGCATTTTAATTGATCAGTATGCAAGTCGATATCCCATCTCTATCAGTTCCATTTATTTCACCACTCACTTCTCGGGTCAGCCTCATTTGGCTGGATGATAGACGGAGGAGACTAAACCCAGAATTAAGGCTTTTTTAAGAAAATCTGGAGAAAGAAATGTATATGTACTAGTACCACTGTAGTCCGAGTTGCACTTTAAATCACATTGTCTTTGTTACAGAAAGGCTTTGATGTTTTTAATGCTCTGGATTTAATGGAGAACAAGACTTTCTTGGAAAAGCTCAAGTTCGGAATTGGAGACGGAAACCTTCAGTATTACCTTTACAACTGGAAATGTCCTGGCATGGAGCCTGAGAAGGTAAACACAAAAGCCATTTCAGGTGATATTACAGTGCCACCATGTACAGATGATGCTGCAGTGTTGTAGCATCATAATGCACTTTTTTCCATCCGAGTTTACTTGATTGGCAAGTGGGTTTTATTGTCATCAGCTATACACACGTTTACAGTCAACAGTGAAATGACGTTGTGTATGAAAATCCCAATAGATCAGCAGTTTCTGAAATACTCAAACCAACCCATCTGGCACCAACAACCATGCCATCAAAGTCACTTAAATCACATTTCTTCCCCATTTCGGAGGCACAGTGACACAAATGATGGTGCTTTCGCCTTACAGCAAGAGGACCCTGGTTCGATCCCCGGATGGGTGCTTTGCTACTGAATCGATTTGTTTTGGCATATGTGACATTTTATTACCTAAATATTTAAGTCACTGACTTTGCTTACTTTTCTTTCAGGTTGGCCTTGTTCTACAGTAACCTGCTGTTACATTCAGGTCCCCGGGACATGGGGTAACTATCAAAAACAAAACATGAAGAAAATCCATTCAATGAATGAATGAATTCCATCATGCAGCTCTCTTAGATTTTTTTTTTTGTCATTCATTCATCATTTTCAAAAGAAAAAAGCTTTAGACTGAACATCTACTTCATACTGTAAACACAATTCTTATCAGTTAATGTCTTTTTTTTTAAAGCGCACACACGTGATGCGACAGACAAGCTCACTCAGTCTCTCGGTGGATTCCGTCTGCTTTGTTTCGTTCTAAACCGGAGTGAAAGTCCAGAAGCTGTAAAGTTAATACTTGTATGCGATATTTATTGTGTCGTGGTTTACAAAGGAGTGGAGATGAATGGGGTCACATCCAAAGGCTTTACCAGGGAACTCTGCTGTAGTTCCGAAGCTCGTTTAGGTTTTGCTGGGTACGTGTGAAGATTTTCTTTTTTTTGGAACCACAACATGCTCTAAAAGAGCTTGAACGCTCTAGCTTGCATTTTTAAGACAATATATTGTGTGGGTGCCCAAATCTAGAAGAATGTGAAGCCTCATTTTTCAATTGTGCTCACACATGAAGTGTTCAGTCTGTTATTTCAAGCAATTCTGATATTTAGAATTGTATTTAAGTTATATATTGTATGTATTATGACCGAGTAAGAGTTCAGTGACTGATTTCCTGGGAGTTTTCTCTCACAAGCACAACAAAGCAGATCACATGTACAAACAATCACATGTACATCATTACTGTGATGATGATGATGATGATGCAGACTTTTTAAAATTCTGCTTACTCTGTGGTTCTGCTTTAAATGCAGCTGAAAAATAGCTTAGTATCTGATTTAATAAATGTTACACAGGACTGTCAGAACAATTTTTATATACTGTAGATAATGCCTTTGTGTTCCTGCTTCTCTTATAAAGGCGAGTTAAAAGTTTTCCGCACTCTGGCTGTGGATGTATTTCAATCAAATTTCAGAAAATAAAAATACTCATGATTGGGGTTTTCAGCGCTCATTTTCTGAGACCTCATCTTCGACCTTACTGTCAAGGGTGATATTGCTAGGAGTACAGCTCCTGGTATAACTTTAGGACTTATAGGAACACTTGGGCTTCATCACAGCAATGTAGCGATCCCAAGAAATGTTCAGGGGATCAAAGTGGTGATGATGGGGCATGAGCCAGACTATAAACGAGAATGCTTTAACACCACAAAATAACGTTATTGGACCGTGTGAAGACATGCAACAAAATGTCTTTGGCCAGAAGCAGTCATCTGTGTTTTTGTCCAAGGTTTAGTCTTCAGCTTTTCAGTGAGCATCACACACTGCAGTTTGATGAATCTTTCTCAACAAAATTCCAGCATTTGCCCCTGAAAATCCCTAAAATCGGTGCAGATCAATTAAAGATGTTTTCATTCAATGTCGTCTGATTTTCAGCGAAAAGATTTGATATAAAACAGAGTGCGGATCATTTTTGACTCACCCTCATCATTTATTGACACGTTGCCTGTAAAGCAAATCCAGATTACAATCTTTAAGAACTAGAATTCAATCAGATACTGGATGTCCCTTCCAGGTTGCTTTCTTGCAGATGTGTGTGCAAGCACAGCTCCTCTGTGCAGTATGAACCGAGCATGATTTACCCCAACGTCCTCATAAAAACCCCCTAAAGTACTTGCCTTATTTACAAGGTGTTTTTATTAAAATACCAGTGTAGTTTTGAAATGACATTCAGCTTTCTCTGAAGGTTTTTAGTAAACTCCATTGCAGGTTGTGTAGAACTCTAAATGAAATCAGATTGTATTGGCACCGTGTCAGTTACGGTGCCACGCAAATTATCTGTAAGATACATCAGTAAATACCAGCATGGATATTGGAATAAAATAAATCATGGGAACCTGTTACAAGACTCTCAGTCTCTTAATATCAACAGGAAGAACCTGTATTTATTTATTATTTCTTTCACCATTTAATGCATTCAGTATACACTCGCTGGCCACTTTATTAGGTACACCTGTGAAATTGCTTGTTAACACAAATCAGATGGCCCCAACTCAATGGATTAAGGCATGTACAAGTGGTCAAGATGACTTTCTGCAGTGCAAACTGAGCATCAGAATGGGAACGAAAGGTGATTTAACTGACTTAGCAAGGTTGGAGCCCAACAGGCTGATCCGAGTATTTCAGAACCTGCTGATCTACTAGGATTTTCATGCACAACTATCTCTAGGGTTAACATAGAATGGTCTGGAAAAGATAAAATATCCAGTAAGCGGCAGTTGTGTGGATGAAAATTCCTTGTTGATGCGAGAGGTCAGAGGAGAATGGGCAGACAGTACCTCAACCACTTGTTACAACCAAGGAACGCAGAATGCCATTTCTGTTGAAAGCATTCCAAAGATAAGGCAGTTTTCAAGGCAAAGGATTCCAACCTTTTACTAGTAATGTGTACCTTATAAAAGTGGACTGTGAGTGTATGACAATTATAGGCATGAGGATGTCGCACAGCTGAGGATGCTGGATTTGATCAGGTGCCAACAATTTTTGTACACACATTTTTATTACTTCTTTAAAACATTTAATGATATGAATGTAAAGCAAATTATATTGATATACATCATAAATCTGTGCAGAACAATAACTAGATTATAAACACCTGACAGGTGGCATATGACCACTGAAAGTGCTCTATGGTTACATCATAATCAACTGTCATATTATAAAGTTTTGATCTGTCCACTACAAGCAGAAATGAATAACAATGGCAACTTGATCACATTTTTACCATGGACAAAAAGCCTGAAGATGCACTTGTGGTCTGGTTCTAGTATTATAGGTGTATAGAGTGGCGGGACCATAATCAAACATCCAGCTGAAGGTCACACGAGTGCCCGGCCATATACGTTTGAGCCAAGTGGCGAGGGACGTTCTAGCAAGGTAAACTGGCAGCGCATACCAGACATGGCTCGACTTGAATATCGCCAGGTTTTCCTAATTGAGTGACGGTTCAGTGTAAGGGTTACGAGATGGAATGATTGAGTGTCCAATGTTGACGTTATTTACCCTCAGATTCCCCGAACTAATGATCACTTATGCTTTGCTTTTTTTATCTTGGGTTTACGGATTTTTGAAGGATTTGGGATGATTTTCTTTACTTTAAGAGGTTGCAGTGAAGTAACTGGATTTTTCGAAATTTCAAGGGAATCCTCCAGTTTCCTTTTCTTTCCTCTATCCGCTTCCTCATCTGCGAATCCATGAATCCTCTCCGCTCCAGGGTCCGCTGTAGGAACCCAGGGCACACCCAGTGGTGGCACTTTGGGCGCCAGAGCCGCGATCGTATCCGCGAATGCTCCGCTTTTTCGTTTAAATCCAAGCGCGAGCACGCTCGTGAGTCCAAGCGATCCCGCGAGACTCGCGCTCAGACCTGGTACCTGGCACGCGGGAACCGAGCGGGTTTGACTCAGTGATATGAGATGACTCGTCATGTGTGCGGGTTTAACCGACTCACAGACTAGCACGAGACTGAGCTCGTTCTTCTCCAGACCTTTGGTCACTTCGTTGATGCCGATAGCGAGCTCGTTTCTCACGTGTTTATTGCTCCAGCCTCGCTCATCTGATCCATGCGTCGATTCCGCGGTTCTCGTCAAATGTGAACAGCTTTGTTCTTGTGATTCCTGAGTCGGTTCCGCCGTGTCCATCGAATCTGCGCAACCCTGGTTCTGCGACTCCCGCCTCGCTTCATCAGCGCTCACTTTTTTGCCCTTTCTTTTGCTTCTCCATTTGCGAAAAACTTTTACGCGTTGTTTACGGAGATCTAGTGACACAAGTTTTTCCGTCACAGTTTTCAAAATAAATCGCGCATTTCCTTTTTCTAACGGCTTCCATTTTAAATCGTATGGGGTGTTGAGAGACGTTTTCACTAGCAGTGGTTTCTTTTTCTCCTTCTTAGTCGCTTTCCCCAAAGTACTCATCCTGCTCTCATGTGCACGCTCGCTTTAATATAATCTCACAATAGCTGTAGGATCCCTACCTAAACATATACCACGTGTTAATCTACAACGCTGGTGCGTGTAGTTTCTAAGCAAGCGGTTATACCGGTGTTTATGCTCTTCTTCGTCGCATCAACGTTGAGCAGCGAGCGCTAAATTGTTTTAATAAAAGTCCGCCGCCTGTTGTTCAGACGGTATAACGCACTATAATAAATCTTCTTCTTCTTTCGGCCTCTCCCTTTTATCAGGGGTTGCCACAGCGTGTCAGTCTTTTCCACCTCACTC
>JAOUQV010000021.1:7925011-7940196 GCA_028565295.1 Aspidoras spilotus | reverse complement strand
TTCCCAAGACGAATTGACGCTGTATTGGCCGCAAAAGAAGGCCCTACACCATACTAATAAATTATTGTGGTCTAAAATTATTTCATTGTCCAACCCCTGTACATCTGGACCTGTAGAGCTTTCTCTAGAGCGCTATATTGGACAGCAGTATTATTAAAAACAGTTTGATGCTACTTTATTATAGTAAGGTATGAAGTTATGTGGGTTTAACCGAGTTTTGAATCAGTGTGACATTGCAGACTGCAATTTAATCCTTGTTTTTAACAAACTCATTAAACAGTTTGATGCTATCTACATATGAACATGAAGGGCTTAAAGGAGAAGCATGTCATTTATGAAGATGCTTCTGTTAATCATCAACGTAAACAGAAATAAACACTTGAAATAAATGACTGTGTTTGTAATTAATCTACACTATATTTCCTAAAGTATTTGATCAATTTGCCTTGACTCACATATGAGGTAATCCATACAGTTCAATATGAGATCGGTTCACTCTTTGCAGCTGGGACAGCTTTAACTCTTATGGGAAGGCTATCCACAGGGTTTTGGAGTGTGTTTATGGGAATTTTTTTACATTCCTCCGGAAGCGCATTTGTGAGGTCACACACTGATTTGGGACGAGAAGGCGTGGCTCTCAGGCTCTGTTTTAATTCATCCCAAAGATGTTCTATCGGGTTAAGGTCAGAACTCTGTGCAGGACAGTCAAGTTCATCCATACTAGACTCTGTCATCCATTTTTTATAGACCTTGTTTTGTGCACTGGTGTTGGAAGAGGTAGGGGCCAGCTCCAAACTGTTTCCACAAATTTGGAAGCATGGATTTGTCCAGAATGTCTTGGTATGCTGATGCATTCATACACCTGTGGCCATGAAAGTCATTGGAACACCTGATTCTGATCAAATACATTTGTAAATGTAGTGTAGATAAAATATGCGTGTTACTTTTTAGGGGTTGATTGGCGGGTGCATCTAAGTAGAAATTTCTGTGTGGAGTTAGCATGTTCTTTCCATGTTTATGTGGGTGTGTGCCAGTTTCCTCCCACAGTCCGAAGACATGCATGCTAGGTGAATTGGAGATGTAAAATTGTCCACAACATGTGTATTATGTATATAACGTTATGTACGGATGTATCATTGTTCCCGTCAGCTTAGCTGAGTATATTTCTAACACAGTATTACTTTACAGAATGAAGAGAAAAGACAAGCAATGCTTCATGCTTTCAACAAACACAACAAACTGATGGATGAGGCTCAAAAAGGAAAGGGTATGTAGCATGTCTCAAGTTCTGTTCTTCTACAGGAACCTGGTTGTCTCAGTTATTAATCTAAAAAGAATACTAATTTGTGACACATACAATACATCATTAGATGAATAATTTATTATATAATTCATCAATACAGTTATCACACAGATTGCATGGAACACTCACTTTACACATCATAAAGTCAATATCAGATTTTATTTCATCCAGAATTTCATCCAGAATATTTTCAAATCTAAATGGACCACCGTCGCATGAAACTTTAACAGATGAGAAATCATTACTTGTTATCACATGAATCATTATCACCTGGAACAGCACTGCACCAAATTATATTGTTACCATATGAAACTCTAATTGAAATCACATATATCAATTAATATTACAGTGTATAAGACTATGTAAATACACCCCTCCCATGTAGATGAACACCAGATGAATTAGTCACATGTGTCTGTAAAAAAAAAACTTGGGTTGATGTGAATACTAATCAGTGTTACCTGTCTGGTAGTATCAGGATGACACTGGTATAGCAGTGCCGGCTTATTTTGCATGCAAAAAAGAGGACAAAGTGTGGAGTTGTGCGTAATATTTTCTCCTTGCTGAGATCGGATATGCTCTATATAGCAGAGGGGTACAATGATGGTATAGAGTACAATGATGCTGTGATTCAAAGTCTTCAGAACAGTCATAATGGTAAAGCATAAAATGACCAGACAGAGAGAAGGGCTGGAAAGGATATTTCTAGTGTGACCTATTGGATAGCAATACAGGTGCCATTTATATGGATATATACAGATATACTATATATATATATATATATACACACACACACACACACACACACACACACACACACACACATGCATGTATATACATATTTATGTGGCTTTAACAGAGTTTGGCATCACCGTCATTGTAGACATATCAGTTACAATTACATATACTTGTAATTGTACATTTTTAAGAACACTATCACATGAATAATCAAATGACACATAATTACAAAACATCATTACTTTTTATCTCTACACTCACCAGACACTTTATTAGGTGCAACTGTTTAATTGCTTGTCAACACAAATATCTAGTCAGCAAATCACACTGATGCAACTCCATGCATTTAGGCATGTAGAGGTGGTCAAGACAGCTTGCTGAAGTGCAAACTCAGCATCGTAATGGGGAAGTAATGTCATTTAAGTGACTTTAAACTGGGCATGGTTGTTGGTCGGGCTGGTCTGAGTATTTCAGAAACTGCTGATCTACTGGGGCTTTACAGAGAATGCTCATAAAATGAGAAAATATCTAGCGAGCGGCAGTTGTGTGTGTGCGAAAATACCTTGTTGATCGGAAGGCAGCAGTAACTCAAATAAGCACTCGTCACAACAAATGAATGCAGAATACCATCACTGTTGAGAGTAAAACGACAAAATGGGGTCCAACCTTTTACTAGCAAGGTGTACCTAATAAAGTGACCCGTGAGTGTATACTGTGGAACATTATGCCACCTCATCTCATGGAACACAATATGAAAATGTATGATTTGAAACTGTAATGTGCAACATCTGTAATATTGAACACATCACAAAACGTCACCACGTGGAACCATTCTATTAAACACTCATTATCATTAAACACCATCATGAGAAACTCCAGCAGAGAAGTGACCAGAATTTTTCAGTTTGTATATCAATATTTTAGTTGTTACCAGTCGTTATACTCTTACAATAAAATAATTTATTTTTTTTTATATCTCAGGATTTGACAGACACCTTTTGGGCCTGTACCTGATTGCCAAGGAGGAAGGACTTCCTGTTCCAGAGCTTTACTCAGACCCTCTTTACAGTAAAAGGTTTGCCTTACTCTGATTTTTGAGGGACATTTTGTAGCAGGAAATAGTGTGTACTGTATTTATTACTGTGTTCAGATTTAAGACCAGGACTGTGATTTTGTTAAAACATCAGCAAGCCCAGAAACGTTGTCAGGATATTAAGTTTGGGTGGGCATTGGTATCAAAAAATCTCTAAATTAGTGCAAAAGTTAAGCAAAACCTAGTGACAAAATAGCTAAATTAGCAACATATGTGGACACGCTGCCTGGTTAATCTCAGTGCTTTCCATGCCCACACTGAAAATGGCCATTAGCAATAGATTGTTTTTCCTGAACATATTGCCGAAGAAGGACCTGGTTGGGATGACCTGGGAAATTTCTGTGTGGAGCTTGCATGATTATGTGGATTTTTATCAGGCACTACTTCCCCCACAATGCAGATACATGCATGCTAGTTAAATTGGAGATGCTAAATTTCATCCTGTGTAAATCCTGCGTGGGTCAGCCGTGGCTAAATGAATAGGGTAGAGGGCTGGGAACGAAGAGATC
This sequence comes from Aspidoras spilotus, assembly GCA_028565295.1. Classification (NCBI taxonomy): domain Eukaryota; kingdom Metazoa; phylum Chordata; class Actinopteri; order Siluriformes; family Callichthyidae; genus Aspidoras; species Aspidoras spilotus. The sequence continues at coordinate 7,936,553 of JAOUQV010000021.1, read as the reverse complement.
GCCGTGGCTGAAGTGCCATTGAGCAAGGCACCAAACTCACAACTGCTCCCCGTGCGCCTGCTCCAGGTGAAGTGCACAAGTAGCGATAACTGTGTTTTTACTAGATCAGTATAGGCAGGGCTTATACAAGAACAAAACTGATGGTCATTTTTGATGTCCCGACCAGTGGCATAAATCGTGTTGTACAATGATGAATAATAATGACATTTCTCTCTATATCTCGGAGCAGTGGTGGAGGTGGGAATTTCATCCTTTCCTCCAGTCTTGTCGGTTACACAACTGTCCTGGGGGCGTCCGTGCCTATGGTGCACCATGGCTATGGCTTTTTCTACCGTATCCGTGATGACAGGTGAACTAAGAAATTTACAGTGTTGTGCAGACAATAAAGTGTAACGGGTTTATTGCAAAAAAAGAAGCAAATGTGATGCTACAAATCTTCAGAAGAACCATGACATTTTCACCCAAAATAAAGAAAACATATCCTATAATAACTTTAGAGTAATATAAAAACATTTTAGACTTACTTTTAAGTAAATATTCCTTCAAAAAACAATTTTCCTTAAACTGTCTTCCAAATACATCTCTGAGAAGCTGCCACAGTTCTTCTGGAGACTTTGACTCTCACACTTGTTTTTTTTTAGCAGCCCTAATTATGCATTAGTTTTGAAAAGCTGTGTTCTATGGTATATTTCATTCGTTACTGATTTGCAAAACATTTAGTACAAACACGATTCCAAAAAAGTTGGGACAAAGTACAAACTGTAAATAAAAACGGAATGCAATTATTTACAAATCTCAAAAACTGATATTTTCTTTACAATAGAACATGGACAACATTTCAAATGTAAAAAGTGAGACATTTTGAAATTTCTTGCCAAATATTGACTCATTTGAAATTTCGTGACAGCAACTTAAAAAAGTTGGGACAGGCAATAAAAGGCTGGAAAAGGTAAAGGTACAAACAATTGCAACTCATTAGGTCAATTAGCAATAGGTCATTGACATGACTGGGTATAAAAAGAGCATCTTGGAGTGGCAGCGGCTCTCAGAGGTAAAAATGGGAAGAGGATCACCAATCTCCCTAAATCTGCACAGACAAATAGTGGAGTGATATCAGAAAGAAGTTTGACAGTGTAAAATTGCAAAGAGTTTAAACATATCACCATCTACAGTGCATAATATCATAAATATTCAGAGAATTTGGAAGAATCTCTGTGTGTAAGGGTCAAGGCTAAAAACCATAGTGGGTGCCGAAGATCTTCAGGCCCTTAGATGGCACCGCATCACAGGCATGCACAATTCACCGTGCCATCCACTGTTGCCATTTCAAAGAAAGAAGCTGTATCTGTGGCAAAGTGGAAAAACTGTTCTGTGGTTAGACAAATCAAAATTCTGAAGTTCTTTATGGAAATCAGGGACGCCATGTCATTAGAACTAAAGAGGAGAGGGACGACCCAAGTTGTTATCTTAACAGTTCAGAAGCCTGCATCTCTGATGGTATGAGGTTGCATTAGTGTGTGTGGCATGGGCAGCTTACACATCTGGAAAGACACCATCAATGCTGAAAGGCATCCAAAAGCAGCATATGCTCCTATATAGACTACAACTCTTTTTCAAGGGAAGACCTTGCATTTTCCAAAATGTTAATGCCAAACCACATAATGCATCATGGCTGGGTGGTGGAAGGGTCTGGGCACTGAACTTTCACAAATAGAAAGCTTTTATCATCATAAAATGGAAGATATGACAAAATGACCCAAGACAGTTGAGCAACTAGAATCTCATATTAGACAAGAATGGGTTAACATTCTCATCCCTCAACTTGAGCAACTTGTCTCCTCAGTCCCCAGATGTTTACAGACTGTTGTAAAGAGAAAAGGGGATGTCTCACAGTGGTAAACATGACCTTGACCATTTTTCTTTCTATTTTAGAATTGCTGCTTCCTGTACAGCCTGGAAATCCTGCCCAGAGACAGACGCTGAGACATTCTTTCATAACGTGTGCACATCCTTCCATGATATTATGCAGGTTATGACCCTGTCCCATCTGTAACTGTCTGTGAAATGGAGATATTTTATCACGGTTTAATGTTTAATTGTCGGCATGCAGCGGTATTTGTAATCAAAATGCTGCATTAAATCAATGGCTTTATCATGATGCAATAGAGTTTGATTAATCTAATCAATCAATCAATGCAATTTAATTCAAAATCATTTAATTATCTTTTGTCAAAAAATTAACAAATTTGTTGAAAATTTGAATTACCGTCTTGATTACCGTTAATTTAATTATGAAAATTATAGAGACAAATGTTGGGACTGCAGTTTGTTAACGCTACGCTATATTTAACTATATTTAAATTTTATTTTAAATAATATCAGATGGAATTGTAATATTACAAAGTGGTCTAAAATGCTGGAATTGATATAAAGTTGTGTTCAAAATAATAGCAGTCTGGTATCAATAATGTGTTTTTGTCTGATTTTGCCGTCTAAGTGTAGCCGCTTAATGGCGTACAGAGTAAAAGTTCTCTGTGGAGAACTTTATTGTCATTGTGCAGAGTAAAGGTACGGAGCCAATACTGCAGTTATTAGGTCTAAATGTCACAGATAACTCATAAACACTGAATTTAAGCCACAGTACATTGTAAAGACTGTAAAACATGGAGGTGCAACTCTTACGGTTTGGGGATGTTTCTCATTCTTTGCAGTCTGTGCCATTTATCGCATACCAAGCACCATGGACCAGTTTGAAATATATATCAGAATATTGGAAGAGATCATGTTTTATTACGCTATAGAAGCAATTCCCCTGAAATTCTTTCTTCAGTAGGACAATGATCGCAAACATACCAGCAAGTAGGTAACATCCGGGTTCGAGACCAACAAGATTGAAGTTATATAGTGGCCATCCCAATCCCCAGACCGCAATCTGTTTCAGAATTTGTGGAATGCTGAAAACGCTGTTTTTGATACAAAACCCAGGAATGCAGAATAACTGTGGAATGTGGTCAGTTTGGGTTGAAAGTTAGTTAACTCCAATATAAAGTATTTATCAGTAATAAAGGTTAAATATCTCAGTTTATACTCTAAATAATTCAAGTTTGTAAATTAATATGTAGACATTGCTAATTCTAATCACCGATTACAGTTTTTAAATAAATATTCAGTATAAAAATGTATATTTTGAACACAACTGTATATTATGACCAGATTAAATGATGGATTTAGTCTCCAATGAAATATATATTAGAAAATATACATTTGTTTGTTTTCATTTTCAACACTGTTCCAATTTATTCTGATTTGTGATTGTACAAGTAATGCTTAATGACTCCACATTCACTTCACGGTGCCCATCAGTTACCATTGTTAGGACGCAAAATATAGTCTAATTCGAGTAGGACTGTTTTCAAGCTTTATAAAAAAACACATTACTATGGAATAGAAAATTATTGTAAGACATTAAGGCAGAAGTATGTAGACCAAAGAAATGTCCAATGGACACACCATTTAATAATCTTTCATTATTTTGTTGAGCAAATGTACCAGCATGTAACCCCATGTAGTGTCATGCATACCTTTACCTTTAGTGAACAACAATACTGCTAGGGTTAAACTGTAAATACTGTATATTCCTTCATGTGGTTGTTATCTAATATAAAAAGTAAGTTCAGCCATTATGAAACACATTATCAAATACCCTAGGGATTTAATCTTCACCCAAGGCTTCTATAGTGTAATTAATGGAAGATTCCAACACTATACTAAGGTACAGTACTGTGCAAAGTCTTAGGCAGCATATTTATCAGTACAGATTTGACTATTAATGATCATTTTAAAAACATTGTCATTGTCCGTACACAAACTACTGTTCCATCCAAAATAAACTCAGTGAAAGATTGCATTTGGTTTACAGTTTTTTTCTTTTTCATCTTTCGGCTTTTTTCCCTTTCTGGCACATGTTTTCCGCCGGATGCCCTTCCTGACGCAACCCTCACCCTTTCAGGCTTAGGACCGGACAATTTAACCTTTCCAATTCACCTAGAATGATTGTACAGTAATTAACTGCTAAGATGCATTAAAGAATAATGAACATGTTTCTACAGACAACAAAATACAATCTGCAGTAAACTTTCAGAAACTCAACTAAGTTCTTAACTTAACTTGTTCCAAGTAATAATTGTAGCAGTGGAGTTCAATACTTGTGTTGTTCAGAGTGTCCTGGAGGATCTGATGCAGTTCTTCAGGAGTTCTGGATTGTCACACTTTCTTCTATTTAAGGCAAAATGACATTAAATATATTTTTTCTAAATTTAAAACAGATTACGAAGACTTTTGCACAGAACTGTATTGAGTGTGTAGTATAAATCTTCATCCTCCTCACTTTTATAGTGATATTGTATGCTGTCAGCTGTTATGATTTGCTCCTTTCTTACACTGCATGGCCAAAAAAAAGGCAGCGCACACACTAATATTTCATTTGACTGCCTTTAGCTTTTATTACTGCACACATTTACTCATCGTTTACACAAGCTTCTGCAATATAACATTTAATTCTGGCCAGAGTTGCATTTCACTCCAAGATCTTGTATTGATGGGGCGGAATGGTAACACTGTGGATAGTGCTGTGGCCTCACAGCAAAAAGATCATGGGTTCGAGCACCGGGTGAGAATGCTCTGGATATATATGTGTGGAATTTGCATGTTCTCTCCTTGTCCAGGCTAGTTTTCTCCTGGCACTTTGGTTTCCTCCCACATTCCAAAGACATGCATGATGGATTAGTTGGTGTCTGTAAATTGCCTGTTAGTGTTTGAATGTGTGCGATTGTGTGTGTGCGACCAGAGCTTCCCCATAGCCCCAAACTAGGTTTAAGCAAGTATGGAAAATGAATAAATGAATGAATAAATCTTGTATTGGTCATGGCAGATTCTTCTGAGGGCTTTGGTCTGGACTTTGTGGTGGTCAATACATGTGATGTCTGAACCACTCTTTGACAATTTGAGCCCAGTGAATCATGGCATTGTCATATTGGAATATACCCATGCTCTCAGGGAGGACAAATGATGGAATAACCTGGTGGTTAATTATATTCAGGTAGTCAGCTGACCTCATTTTTTGGCACATAAACCCATGCAGTAATTATCCAATGGGATACTCTTAACTATTTGCTCAGTTAAATCCAGGTGTTTTTGATGGTCTGTAGCCACTGACGGAAATTACTGACAGTGGGTGTTAGACAGGGCCCTGTATGAATTTACAGATTGTATAATAAATTATACTGTGTGTGTGGGGGTGTGTGCATGGCTTTCTTCAATATTACAGTTTAGAATTGTTCAAACATATATACAGTATATAATATAATAATAATAATACATTAGCAAATGAAAATAATTGATAAACTTTATTCCAAAAATAAGTAGCTAGCCAATATAAAAAATGTGCTCTGTTTTATATATATATTTGTGTGTGTGTGTGTGTGTGTGTGTGTGTATATATTAGTATTAATTACATGACTTGATACTTAGCAAACAGTACAGTAGACTATCATTTATATATTTGTGGCACATTTTAGATGCATGTGTCTATAAAGGGTTATTTGAATACATTAGTGGTGAAATGGATTGTGACTGATTATGAGTGAAATAATGAAATAAGCTTTCAGGTGGTTGTTAGGATAAGTTTCATTGAAATGTGTTTTAAATGTATTAATATGTTCAGTATTACATCATATGTGCGTGTCACTTTTTTTCCCACTTATTCCTCTGCAGGAACATCTACAACTTTCATCTTAACCCTGTATTAAATAACAGATCACAATCAAGACTTACATTTCCACACCACATAAAACACATCCTGGATTTCTGTCATTCAAGTATATGCCTATTTGCTGTAACCCATTTGGGAATTGATGAGGGTGTAGTAAACACCCTGTTTGCTGAGGAGCTGTTTGTGCGTGCCCTCTTCCACCACAACGCCATTCTGAAACACGGCGATAACATCAGCATTCTGGATAGTGGACAGCCGGTGAGCCACGATGATGCAGGTACGACCCTCGCGAGCTTTATCCAAGGCTTCCTGTACAATCTGCACAGAGATAAAAACCGATCAGTTTATGTAACCATTACTTTATTAATGAAACAATTTTGTAGACAGAAACCAATAATGAAGCCTGCTGTGTTTTGCTGGAAAAAGCAAGTGCGTCCGTCAAAGTCTCCAGAAGCATTAAAGTGGAGTGAAAATCTTTCAGAGATTTGCAAAGACATACTGTAAAGTAGAGGTCTGCACAAAACTGATTTTTAAACCCTGCTCCCGCTTGATTTCGTACCGATCCCACCAAGAATCAGCACCCGCCACATAACATGTCACTCTGCTCCCATTTGCAGTCGTAATACGTGTTAGGTTAATTATATTGAGTGCATGAAATTTGTTAAAACAGCAAAATATTATATAAGCAATTCCCGCCTGGGCATTCCAGCCTCCTCCTGTGTGCAGTTTGCATGCTGACAGAGTCGGCGGAATACAGTATAATAATGAGCTGGATCAAATGCGTTAAAGCTCTTTAATGTATAACCGTTTAGTTCAATATTAATTAAATTACTGTCACTTACTGTGTAACAATCACATAGTGAGAGCATACTCTCTGCGCACTAGTGCTGAACTAGCACATCCAGTTTACTGAAACTGTTCATTTTTTCCTTTGTAAGGGACAGTTATGTTTATAAAGTTCATTTTAGAGGTAAAAGTTTTTGTGACTGATTTACCTGGCTGAATGCAGGTGATCAATCACTTTATTATTAGCATTTCATACACTCTATTTAGTCATTTGTGGGATTGTTCTACATGTATATGTGGTCCCGCTCCGGCACTGATTTATATACTGATTATCCGCCCGATAATTAGCTGGTAAGGACAATCTGACACAATGCTTTTAGAGACTTTGACATTCACACTTGCGTCTTTTCTGTGGCAAAACCAGGAAATCCGTAATGTCTGAAAATGTAGGATAATTCTGTTCATTCACGCATAGTTCATACAAAACATTACTAACAATAATATTATGCTTAACAGTTTTGCACATTTTAGTTAAATACCGGGGCGCCATGGTGGCGCAGTGGATAGCGCTGTGTGTAGCCTCACAGCAAGAAGATCCCAGGTTCGAGCCTGGGTGGCACGACTAGGGAAATTTCTGTGTGGAGTTTGCACGGGGTTTTTGTCCGGATACTCCGGTTTCCTCCCACATTCTAAAGACATGCATGATAGGTAAATTGGTGTCTCTAAATTGCTCGTTAGTCTGTGAATGCGTGTCTGTGCCCTATGATGGAATAGCCCCGTCTTTCCTGCCCTCACGCCCAGAGTTGCCGGGTGGGCACTGGCTTCCCCGTGACCCTAAAACTAGGATTGAGCGGGTATAGAAAATCAGTGAATGAATAGTACAATACCATATATAAACATTATAGATATATTTAATGATGTTTATCTTCTAATAATCATCAGCTACAGCATAGTCATACTGAAAATACTTTTCACACGCTTAATGCTTCTGGTCATTACCCAATTTAACCTCTATACTGTAATGTTTTATAATCCCACTATCTCCATGTCACATGGACTGGTTCCCTTTTGAGACTGGTTCCTCTTTTAGTTTCTTTCTCATGTCATCTCAGGGAGGTTTTCTTATCCGTGTCCTTGGTTATTTATTATGGATTATGTAACACTGTACTGTATGAATGTACAATATATTTGTTATTAAATATACTGTAATCATAATATTGAAGGAATCTACTAACATGAGATATTTTTTGAACTCTAATATGATCAGTCAAATGTGAACTAATTTTTTTAAAAAGTCAAAATCTTATTATGGCTCAGATACCTTTTCGCTTTCTGTGTCGAGAGCCGATGTGGCCTCGTCCAGCAGCAGCAGTTTAGGGTTGCGCAGGATGGCTCTAGCGATGGCGATACGCTGCTTTTGTCCGCCTGAAAGCTGAGTGCCTTTATCACCTGCCTGGGTCTGGTATTTCTGAAAGAATGCATCAGTCACACACAGAACTGGTTAAAAGAAGTTCACACATCATACACACTTCTGTAGATTCAGAATTTGACAATTATGGAGATATTTATTTTGAACATAGAAACAATTAAACTGATTTAAATTTCAAATAAAAAAATCTACTGTATATAAATTACACAAGTGCTATGTAGTCTGATGTTCAGATAGAATCATTGATCATGATCCACTCATGCCTAATTTTCATAGACACCTTCAGAGTCCTTTTTCAGACTGTTAATCTATTACCAACAAAATGATAATGGGATTAACCTTGGGAGTTTTTCCTTGCCACGATTGCCTTCCAGCTTGCTCATTATAAAAATTAACTATATTTAAATTTCATGATTATATCCTGTATATAATTTAAAAACTGTAAAACTGCTTTATGACAATGTTCCATTGTAAAAAGCATAATATAAATAAATAGCAAATCGATTGTTTAAATGAATTAGTGCTGGTTTTAATAAGATTGCCAGTAAACCAGAAGTTTTGCCATTAGCCACCAGAGGGCATCAAAGCTCCAAAACTGTTAGATATATACAGAATAATGCCAGAACTGAAAAGCTCAAGCACTCATGAGCCACCACTGGTGCCATAAGTTCTATATTAATGTGTCTTGTTGAAGTGTTTTGGTTAATTGTGAATTTAAATTGTTGCTTGAAAGTTTGTGAACACTTATGAATCTTCTATATTTCTGTATAAATACAAACTCAAACACAAGTCCTAAATGTGGATAAAGAGAACCCAGTTAAATAAATGAGACACAAAATATTATACTTGTTCATTTATTTATTGAGGAATTTACATATTTGTGAGTGGTGATGAATGAAGAGAATCGCAGGGAAATAAGAGTGGTAGGCATAGAAAATGTGGAACAGGAGGTAGCAAAGATTGGCAAAGATGAACAGGATGAAGAAGGGAAAAGCAGTCGGACCGGATGACATTCCAGTGGAGGTATGGAAATGTATAGGAGAAATAGGAGTGTTTTTGACTAGACTATTCAATGAGATTTAAATAGTGAAATGATGCCTGAGGAATAGAGGGAAAGTGTACTTGTACCGATTTATAAGAACAGGGGTGATGTGCAGAGTTGTAGAAATTACAGAAATTGCATCAAGGATCGGCTCTGGACGGGGGTAGGGGGGGCAAAAATTAAACACCGGAGTATGTGACTGAATGCCTCGAAAGCATGCACCATATGTTTCACATATGGGATAAGCTTTTTTGCTGGAATACTTTTCTTTCTAAAAATATAATACTTTTCATTAAAACCAAAAGGTTCTATTTTGGTCTTATCTGTCCACAAAACATTATTCCAGAAGTCTTATGGCTTGTCCATGTGATCTTTAGCAAACTATATTTTTTTGGAGAGAACTGGATTTCTCTTTGCAACAATGCAGAGCACACCATTGTGTTTATTGTTCCCCTGAGGGTGGACTCATGAACATTAACATTAGCTAATGTATGAGAGGCCTTCAGCTGATTTTTTCACCAAATATTACACACATTGCTCTTAGAGTGATCTTTGTCGGTCAACCGCTCCTGGGTAGGGCAACAATGGTCTGAATGTGGATTTGTGGAGTCCAAAACTTTAGAGATGGTTTTCGTAACCTTTTCCAGACTGATGGGCATCAACAACTCTTAAGAGGTCCTCAGAAATCTCCTTTTCTCAAGCCATGATACACAAACATGTGTTGTAAAGAGCAGACCTTGATAGATTCCTGTTCTTTAAATAAAACATGGTACCCACTCACATCTGATTGTTATCCCATTATTTGAAATTTCACATTCAAATTAACTGTTAATCCTAGAGGTTCACATACTTTTGCCACTCACAAATATGTAATACTGGATGATTTTCCTCAATAAATATGAATAAAAATGACTAGGTAATATTTTTGTCCCGTCTGTTTAACTGGGTTCTCTTTATCTACTTTTAGGACTTGTGTGAAAATTTGATGATGGTTTATGTCATATTTATACAGAAAATGTAGAAAATTGTAAAAGATTCACAAACTTTTAAGCACCACTGTAAGTTTCTGATTTTTCTGTTAGGTATTCGTGTCATATCAATACGTCACATAGTTTATGCTATTCTAAAGAGAAGTTCAGTGATTTTTGTCTTGACAAAAAACTTTTTTGGGAGTTTGTAAACTATAAAATTTGTTTCCAAAAATCCTACCCAAGCTTTTATTTAATCAAGACTCAAAAAATTGCATAACGTATACCTGAGGAAGCCCATCTATAAAGGAGTGTATGTTTGCAGCCTTGGCAGCTTGTTCGATCTCCTCCTGAGTGACCTGCCTGCTGTTATCTCCATATGCAATGTTTTCCGCCAGGGTGCAGTCAAATAGCACTGGCTCCTGGGATACAATACCTATCTGAGAGCGCAGCCAGTGGATGTTTAGCTGTGTGGCATCGTTACCATCCAGCATCTGCCAATCAAAATACAGATAATGCCATTACTTTAAAAAACCACTGAGATAACTGTGACAATGAGTGCAGTCTGTCTATATGGTACAAATACATTCTTTAAAATGAGCAATGGATGAGCAGCAATATTTTTTAATGGTCATTAGCAGCTTTGTCTTATGTTTCATTTGTCACAATGTTTTCAATGACCACCAAACTTAATAAAGCATGATTATATACATTCTTACAGTGCAAATCTGCCTTCAGTATGCTGCAATACAAAGCAGTTTGTGTATAGAAATAGTGTAAGAATCTATACATCAACAAACAGCAGCTTTTTTATTATTCACACATTACTAAATACCAATAGGTGTAAAAAACATATATACATAAACTTGTGTATAATGCCTGTATACTGTATGTGTCTGTCTCACCACTGTGCCTTGTAGTGGATCATAAAATCTCTCCAGCAGCTGAATGGTGGTGCTCTTCCCACAACCGCTGCTGCCCACCAGAGCAAGGGTCTGACCCTTCTTCACCTGGAGCCGCAAACCCCGCAGTACAGGCACGTCTGGCCGTGACGGGTATCTAAATTTCACATCCCTAAATCGCACATTCCCCTCAAAATGATTCTGTAAACATGTGTGTATAAGTGTTATATTTATATACAGTATACACAAATATTATTTTTATTGCATGGATTCTTAGTATTATTTCTAATTCAATGACAATTTTCTGGGCATATATGAATAAAAAACAACACACAAATATAAATATATATCATATACATATAGGGGTTAGACAATGAAACACCTGGTTTTAGACCACAATAATTTATTAGTATGGTGTAGGGCCTCCTTTTGCATCAATTCGTCTTGGGGATGACACATACAAGTCTTGCACAGTGGTCAGAGGGATTTTAAGCCATTCTTCTTCAGGATAGTGGCCAGGTCACTACGTGATGCTGGTGGAGGAAAACGTTTCCTGACTTGCTCCCCAAAAACACCCCAAAGTGGCTTTTGATACATCACAAAGACTTGCTGTCTTGGTCACAGATGCGCCAGCAAGACGTGCAC
>JAOUQV010000021.1:7911107-7922940 GCA_028565295.1 Aspidoras spilotus | reverse complement strand
TCACTGCACGGATGGGTTAAATGCGGAGGACCATTTCCGCTGTGTGCAGACACAGTGGCAGAATGTATCACTTTTTCACTTTCACTTTCACGTGGTTTTCCTAATCCTGTGATCGTTTAGTGTAGATTTGCATAACTTATATTCTAGTAAAAATGCTAGAATTTTTGTCACTTATACAAATTAAATCAGTACCTTATATCTTTATGAGGGTAAAGACTGGATATAGATTAAAAATAAAACTTACGCCCTGCACTTGAGCAGTGTCCGTTGCCAGTCTGGTTGTCAACGCTCCCACACTATTCTTAGGATCATCATACCAACCAAGGTCCTATAACACACATGCACACATTAAATGAAATCAATCCTCCTACCTAATCTCTAGATAGCCATGACTTATAATGCTGCAGGCATCATTGTTTTGATTCTGACCTGTCTCATCATGGATTTAAAGGCTCTGTATCTCAGTCTCATAGTAAGAATCTCACCAGCTTTACCAAAACAGAAACCCTGAGAGAAATAAGTGAAATAAATTTCAATTCTAAGTGTACTGCAAAAAAGATCAGATATTTAAACTTCAATGAAAATGATTGTATGGAGTTATGACATGACTGTAATATACACTTAATTAGGTACACCTTACTAGTAAAAGATTGGACCCCCCTTTTTTCTTCAGAACTGCTGTAATTTTTTGTGGCATACTTTCAACTTGCATAGTAATCTGCATTCCTTGGTTGTAGAAAGTGTTTAAGTTACTGTTGCCTTTCTATCATCTCAAACCAGTCTGCTGATTCTTCTCTGACCTCCCATATAAGCATGGCATTTTCCGTCCACACAACTACCGCGCACTGGATATTTTCTCTTTTTCTCTGTAACCCTTAGACATGGTTGTGCGTAAAGATCTCAGTAGATCAAGAGTTTCTGAAATACTCAGACCAGCCGGTCTGGTACCAACAACCATGCCCACAACAACCATGCCAGCAACATCCATGCCACGTTCCCTTAAATCAGATTTCATCCCCATTTTGATGCTTAGTTTGCACTTTAGTAAGGTGTCTTGACCACCTCTACATGCCTAAATTCATTGAGTTGCAGCCATGTGATTGGCTGATTAGACATTTGTGTTAATCAATAGAATTGTACCTAATAAAGTAGCCGGGAAGTGTATACCCTAGACACTGGTATTTTCATTTACTCACTAAGTATTGTAGCGTTTTATAATTTAGCACATTGTGCTATAATTTCACAGATGTGCTAAATGTGATGGTACTGGGTTAATTAATAACTGATGCATGGCAGAAATGTCAGTGAACTGTTTATTTCACCTCTTCTCTTGGCTTTATCACACTACTATGTCTGTAAATGAATGACATGCAGTTACACCAGGGTTTTATTGAATGAAATCAAGCGATAAAACAGAAGATAATAATGTCTTTAACATCAACAACGTTTTACTTATGAAGACTTATATTTTTGTACCTGTAAGAAAAGAGCGATGAAGGAAATCACCCCAATGATGGCAAACAACATTGAGTAGAGATTCGCCTTGTTCCTTTTAACATCTTCATCTATCATAGAAAAAACCTGGAAGAAAAATGCCATTCCATTACCACTCTTTTTTTATACTAATTTTACATAAGTTCCTGTCGATGTATGAGGGACTTACAGTAACAATTTTGGAAAAGATTATGGCAAAAGAAGGCTGCAGACCTCCGTTGATGATCGCACAGAATATTCCCACCACAATGTAGGGCCATTCAGCCTTATTCAGACTCAGTATTTTGAAGAATGACACTTCTGGGATTTTTTCCTCCTACAGAGAGAGACATATAACATATGATGAAATGTTTATACAATATTACAGACTTTTAAAGACTGCGTTTATGTCACACTTTTATTTTCTGAATACAACTACGAAGAAAGAAAATAGAGTGACCAATTTACCTCTGCTGAATCTTTGCGTGCATCCTCGCCTTTCTCGGAACCAATGAAGCTCTTGGATTTCTGTCTGTAGAGTGTGCGATCTTTTATAGACATGGCAGATGGGCTCCTCTCATCCAACCCAAGATCTTCTTCATTTAAATCTGTGCCTTCTGTGCTGTTGAAGGTCTGATGATGTTTGGAGGAATTACTGTATGTACATTATTCTGTATAGACACTGTAGGTGAACTAAGCTCAGCTCACCTGTGTAGTGACCAGTGATTGGTAGACTCCCTTTTTTTCCATGAGTTCTTCGTGTGTGCCGAGCTCTACAACCTTTCCATTCTGGAATCCAGCGATGATGTCAACGTTGCGGATAGTGGACAACCGGTGGGCCACTATGATGGTTGTCCTGCCAAGTCTCACCTGCACAAAGCGCTTGGTTACAAGAGCTTGTCCATCTTATATTAGCTATACTGTGAATATTGCTGAAATAACTCCAAACACAACGATAATGAAGAAGAGTATCCGATTCTTATCTAAATGAATCTAATGAAGGATTATCTTGTGGCTTGCTCTTATCGTTAAGTGCTATGAGGAATAAAAGGAAACTATTTTACATGTCTGCTCTACAACTTCCTGCCAATCTGTCTGATTACATGCTTCAGGTATTCCCACGTTAATACAAGTAAACGACTTGCATCGAATGCTGTAGACTTCAAAAGAGGTAGCCGCACCATAGGTAGTCATTAAGTCTCTGTGTTTGATGATTAATAGAGAGTTATCATTTCAGCCCCCTTTTAGGGGCATGCGGCATTTATTATTTCATCAACATAAATATAAGACTAAACAGTTTTATGACATAATGACAGTCAGATTGTATCCTGCTTCACATTAAATTGGAAAGTGCTCTTAAATAAAATGGTTACCTTATCCAGGGCTGCTTGTACAATCGCTTCACTTTCTGTGTCCAGAGCTGATGTTGCCTCATCCAGTAGGAGGATCTTAGGATTGCGCACAAGAGCTCGCGCAATGGCAATTCGCTGCTTCTGACCCCCACTCATCTGAGTGCCTCTGTCTCCCACAAGAGTCTCAAATTTCTAAAAATGATGCTTTATCAGTGAACACGAAAATGGATGGAACCTAACAGAGCTTGTCTTATGTCATTTGTTTAATGTAAAAGTCTTTTCTCAGGCGGTCTTACATCAGGAAGTTTCATGATGAAATCATAGGCATTTGCCTCACGTGTGGCCTGTTCTATCTCTTCCTGCGTCACATCCTCACGCCCGTATCGAATGTTCTCTGCTATTGTGGTGGCAAAAAGTACGGGCTCCTGACTCACAACACCGATCATCTCCCTTAGACAGCGCACGTTCAGAGTGCGGATGTCATTGCCATCTATACTCACCTAAAAGAAAAAAGTAAACTGAGATGAGAATAGGATAAGAAAGTGTGTTTACTTTTTTTTATACTGATCACCTTCTTTTGCCACACTTACTGATCCTTCTTGGGGGTCGTAGAAGCGCTGAATCATTTGTACAGTTGTACTTTTCCCACATCCGCTGCTACCTACAAGAGCAATAGTTTGTCCACTGCTGATCTTCAGATTCATACCATTCAGGACCTATAAACACAGCATTAAACGTGCGCTCTGTATAATTTATCCCTTACCATTTTGAACATATCTCTAAGCAGAAGCTCGAATGTACTTTCACTTCCTGTCTTGAGGGATAACTGAAGTGAACATCTTTGAACTCAATGTTTCCTTTGACCTGGTCAGGTTTGAAGCCTTCATCTGAAAAACTGTCGATGCTGGGTTTCTGTGGACAAAATACAGGTGTACTTGACGTTCCCATACGAAAACAAAAACAAACTCCAAAATAAATATTAGTTAAAATATCTCGTGTTTTTAGCCCCAGATAAAAAGGATATGTAATGAAAGGTTGTTTGAACTGAGTGTTGTTCAGAACTCTGTAGGAGACAAACCCTGTCCTGAGCTGACACTACCACTAAAACAATTGCAGGAAGCTCTACACCAAGTTTTAGTTTATTTGCCCAGGCTCAGATGTGTTTCTGAATTTATCTGTGTTTCACAAAGAGCCTGCTCGCTTCCTCATTGTTTATTTTAACTGAAATGTGTATATCTGTGTGCCTGCAAGACTGTACACTAAACCCACACCCTGTCCGCTTCTGTCTGTATTCTATGCTAGAATACTTACAGTATGTAACGCGTGTGCTCTTTCAATGTCTCTTTAATCAATGTAAAGTAATTTATTCATTCTATTTTTCATCAATCTTTGTTCTGTATATTATTATTAACATTAAACATACAGCTTTATAATTAAGAATATTATAATATTAAAAATATGAGTAATTTAACTTGAAATCTTAGCAGCGTGAAGGCTATTTAAAGGTAATCTCACTCTCAGTGGTACTGTCTGCTTTCATTATGTCATGACTTTTGTTTCTGTGAGAAAGCACAAGGTCAGTATGCGGTGTTACTCACATGATCAATGATGTTAAAAACCTTATGAGCAGCCCCTCGCGCATTAGAAAAGGCTTGAAAGCTTGGAGAGGTCTGGCCAAGGCCAAATGCTCCAATCACAACAGCAAAGAAAACCTAAATGGGGAATAGAATATGTTTTTTTCTGCATCTTATGTAGTTATGACTTAGCAATTTAGTACTGGACAGTGCTATACCATCAGAAAATGTTGCATTAGTATCCTTATCATGCAGTGCAAGCTCCCAATTTTAAGTGAAAGCTCAGTTTAAATAGCGATAGCTATTCATTTCTGATTTATAAAATATATACAAACTATAGTGAATGTGTTTTTAATTCAATATCCTAAACCCTATACTCACTGTCAGAAGTTTTCCAATGTCATACTCTCCAGCGAAAATCAGTGTGCTGCCGTACCAGAAAGCCAGAGCGTACGACATGAAGATCATAAAGTATGTGAAGCCCACTGCAATGTTCACTGAAATGGCTTTCTTTATACCCACGTTCTTGGCATTTTCCAGGTTTTTCTGATACCTATCAAAAAAGTCAGAGATATTCAAGTAACATTTTACTCAAACAGGATCAAAGAACCTCAGATAAAATGTGAAAGACCGCACCAAGCAAAGTACAATGTATTCCAAACACCATATTTATAACATTCTCATTTAAAGTGTGCAACATTTATTTCAAATATGGGTTAATATGTAACATCAATTACTCTCATTCAGTTGCAGATTTACATGCATCTGTGTAATTGCCTGTGTGCTTAATTCACTCACTGGCCACTTTATAAGGTACACCTGTTCAATTGCTTGTTATCACAAATATCTAATCAGGCAATCACATGGCTACAACACAATGCATTTAGGCATGCAGATGTGGTCAAGACAACTTTCTGAAGTGCAAACCGAGCATCAGAATGAGACTGAAACGTGATTTAAGTAAGAGGTTAGAAAATAATGGGCTAACTGGTTTGAAAAGATAGAAAGGCAACAGTAACTCAAGCACTGGTTATAACTAAGGAATGCCAGATACAAGAAATAGAAACCAGTTCAATTTAAATAAAGGCAAAAACTAGTATGTCTGCCTAATGATGTACAGTATAAAATTTAATAATCTCAAATAGCATGCTTGCATTGACTAGTTAAATAACCATGTGTTACAATGAAATGGACATTAGACTAATCATTAAGCAATGCCAGCAGGATCACATCTTTTTTCCATTTTGGGACTAACCAGATTTAAAATTATTTTTTTACTTGTGGGTGAGATGCAGGCAAAAAAAAACAATTTAAAGCATGAAAATGCTTTTCCTATTTTTTCACAAACATTTTCACCAATATTTTTACAGATATTCATTAATTTGCCACTTTACTGTGTTAAATGTGAAGTTTCTTCTGTTCACAACTCATTTACTGATTGCTTGTAGACACATTTGATACATAGCTTTAAAGCAGATGCTAGATGTACCTTGTGCATACAGCTACATCTTACACACGCTTACAGTGGTTTTAACTTTCCCCTGATATTGTCACTACATAAAAACACACCTTTGCATTTCCTTCTTCTGTCCTCCAAAAGCATAAACAGTTCTGACCGCAGACAAAACCTCTTCAGCTACAGCTCCAGCTTTCGCATAAGATGTCTGCTCTCTTGATGTGAACGAGGTCATTACCTAAACAGGAAGTACGTATGTATAATCAAATTGTGCTCTAAACTGATTGTGAACAAGACCCGTGGTTAAAAATAAACGCATGATGAAATATAGTTTACTAGCTATAGTAACTATAGACAGCTATAGTTTACATTCCAAGTGTTCTCTTAACCTTCCACGTCCTGAATTTATAGTATACACAAACACTTGTATGCAACAGTGAATCTTGCTATTCTAGTCTCTGTTCTTGTATCTGGATATTTTCTTACCTTGGTAATGACAGCAGCAGAGATGCCCAGCAAGGGGCTTATAGAGAGGATGACAAGGGTAAGTTTCCAGCCTTTGGTAAATCCAATGATGAAGCCAGTTAAAAATGTAGTAAGGGACTGAATTAAAGTGCCCATCTTGTCTGCAATGCCTTCATTTATCTTAAAGATATCACTGAAACAAAACGGAATGCAATACGTTATTCATAAAACTACCTGACATTACCTGAATGTTGCTTGTTGCTGCTGAGGATGGCCTCACATTGACAGCTCAAAATTATCATGATGGACAGCATAAACAGACGATCGGAAACCATCACGATCGGACTCCCTACACTGACTAGGGTGGTAATCACCATGAACACATCAGCCATGTCTCCATCAGAAAACAGATAAATACACATCATGTTAAAAAAAAATAGATTTTCTTTATAGTGTACAGTTATAGAAGGTATTATTTCTCAAAGCAATGATGAATGATCCAGTGTTACTTGTTTCCATGATGCTTTATATTTGGTGTTCAATGTAGTGGAAGACCTTTTTTAATGTAAGTGCATTGGAACAATATCCATTGCTATACAGGCTATACAATTCATAATCAAAGCCCTGTACCCTGCAATTTAGGTCATTTTGGGTCATGGGGTGCTGGAGTGATTAGACACTTGCGTGAAAGGAAGCTAAACACTGTGGACTGGTTACCAGTCTATAGATACACACACTGACACCTAGGGACACATGACTGTATATCTTTTGACTGTGGGAGAAAACTAGGGATCCTTGAAGAAACCCACACAGACATTAAGACATTCAAACCTGGGTGCTTCCTGCTGTGAGTTGTCATTGTTATGCCTGAGCCACCAGAGTTTAATACAGATGTGTTTAAAACAAATGTTATGATGAAAACTGAAACTAGCCTGACAACTAGCCTGTTTTTAATCTGCAAACTGATTCCGTGTTTATTTTAAAAGAAATCCAAGTTATATCAAAGAATCCATTTTTCCTCACTCCCTCACTCCTTGTTTACCATAGTGTATTTGAAGCAAATGTTAGAATTATTGTCTGAAAATTCATTGATTATCCAGCCATATCTTACTCTGTGAGCCGTGTGTTGAGCTGTCCTGTCTCGTTTATATCAAACCAACCAATGTCCTGTTTGATGATGGAGTGAAAGAACAGCTTGCGGAGCCTCTTCACTTGTCGCCCAGCAGCCAGTGTCCAGAAGGCCACCTGCATGTAGGCTGCAAATAGAACTATACCTCCCATGATGCTGTAGTATATGGCATGCCTGAGCAGGAACGCATAAAAACAGGGTAAGTATTGTATAGATTTCTAAAAGCATTAGTTAAACCATGTTAACCGTAAAATAACTCCTAGTGCTTTAATTGTTTATCTGTTTAAAGATTTCAGGACCTTGAACGTGTTCGTATATAAATATATATAGTTTTGTTAAATGAATGGGTCACTCTTAATGACTAGTGAACTCGGGGAATAACGCTAACCATTTAAATTTGCTTAGCAAAGGTTACAGTGATCCAGGTGAATCGTTATCTACAGGATAAAACAAAACTAGTTTGTGGTACAATCAGTAGCAACATGCAGAAACATAGCTATAAGTAATATGGCTACACTAAATGTTTTGTGCATAAGTTCTCATCTGTAATGATGTACAAAGAGCATTCAGTTACCTTGTCATTTGTTCTCCAAGTGTTTCATTAGAAAATGGCAATACAATGTCTGCAATCAGAAATTGAGATAAATGTGTTCAAGTGTTTATTTCTTGAAGATGTTGAAAAAATGTTTGTTGTATGTGTCTACAATTATTTTTAGATGTCTGAACATTAGTCATATATCAAACCAAATGATTATACGATGTAGAAATTGCATTTTTACTTACGGTCCGGAAGGGTGAAGTTTGGAGGCAGGCCCTCTAAAATACTACTGTCTACAAAGCTGTTTGTCATGTCTCCAAATACAACCACCATAGCAGGAAGCACCGCCCCATTGGCCATAGACATGAAAGTTCCGACCAGCATCAGAAAAATGTCCAAACTATCAGCAAAGCGAAACTGATAAATAGCAAAAACAGACAAATATGTCAGAGAACATGCAGTGGTGCTTAAAGGTTTGTGAACCCTTATCATATTTTCACCCAAGTCCTAAAAGTAAATAAAGAGAACCCAGATTAATGATGGCAAGCCCCCCTGGCCCTGATGCAGTAAAACAGGGTCAAACCATGAAACTACCAGCACCGTTTTCTCAAATGGGATAAGGTTCTTATGCTGGAATGCAGTGTTTTCTCCAAATATAATGCTTTTCATTAAAAACAAAACGCTCTATTTTGCCCTCATCTGTGAAAAAAATTGTCTAGTTGACTTCTGGCTTGTCCACATGATCTTTAGCAAACTAGAGACATGCAGCAATGGTCTTTTTGGAGATAAATGGCTTTCTTCTTGCAACACTGCCATGCACACCATTGTTGTTCAATGCTCCACTGATGGTGAACTCATACATATTAACATTAGCCAATGAGAGAGAGACCAACAGTTGCTTAGAAGTCAACATTTATGACCTCACTGACGTCTAATAGTGACTTGCTCGTGGAGTGATTTTTGTTTGTCAGCCACCCCTGGGTAGGATAACAATGGTCTAGAATTTCCACAATTTGTACAGAGTATAAGGGTGGCATGATGGTGCAGTGGTTAGTGCAGTAGCCTCACAGCAAGAAGATCCCGGATTCGAGCCCCAGGTGAAGCAACTTTGGAAATTTCTGTGTAGAGTTTGCATGTTCTCCCCGTGTTCGCGCAGATTTTCTCTGGGTATTCCGGTTTTCCCCCGCATTCCAAAGACAAGCATGATTGGTTTTTAATCCCGATTTTAATCCCATTGATTCTATCTAATTCATCCCAAAGATATTCTATCAGGTTGAGGTCAGGACTAGTTCATCCACACCAGACTCATATCATCCATGTCTTTATGGACCTTGCTTTGTGCACTGGTGCACAATAAAGCTGGAAGAGGAAGGGACCAGTTCCAAACTGTTCCCACAAAGTTGGAGCATGAAATTGTCCAAAATGTCTTGGTATGCTAAGGCGTTCATACACCTGTGCCTAAGGCATGGATTGGAATACCTCATTTTGATGGGTGAGAAATTATTTTTGGAAATATAGTGTATTTATGAAGAAACATAGAAAATTCTAAAGGGTTCCTAAACTTAAAGCACAAACGTACTGCAAAAAAATTAAAATCGACCTATTTTAGACTTGTCCATATGTAATTTCATATGACTGCATCATTTGAGGAATATTAGTATTAAATCTTGGCTCTTAATGCATCCGCTGTCAAAAAATAATTTTCGGTTCCGTCTTTTGACAGAATTATAATTTCACTCAGCAAAAAACAAAAAAATCTCATATCTTACATCTGTAAATAAAACATTGATTATGATATAATTAATATGATGGAAGATTTCCACTTACTATTTCCAACGGTCCTACCATGGGCTCTGGGGCAGGTTTCTCTCCTTTTTTACCTTTTTTCCCCCCACTGTAAGAAACAGTAAATATGCACTTTAACACAGTATAATGCACTATAACATGTCACATGGCTTTTCATACCTACTCTATTTTAATAAGCAATGTTCCCAGAATTAAAACAATAATATAAACAAATAATCCCTATCTTCTATTTCTGTATTTTAAAACAATGTAGGTTTATATTAATGCACTTATCTCTCTTAATTCATTAAGGATTTGTATGGAGAACTTTTCACATGTGATCTATGCCTAAAAGTGCTACTGCATTTTTAAAAGCTTGTGTTGTTTAACACAACATAACTCAAAAAGAAGGTTTTGCTTATAATATCAGAGATGAAAATAGAAAAGCCGCGAGGAAACATCTGTTCATAGCTGTTCAGGATATCGGGATCTAACTTGTAAAAGATGTGCTTAAAGTACAAAGTTCTTCTCAACTACAATAGTCCATAGTTATAAACAAATATGCAGGAGTCTAGGATACTGTTTAGTATGTCTTTTATATATTCCTTTATAATGTGCAGTTATGTCCAAATGTTTTCCATTAATCATCACTAGCCAGAAAAAAATTCAAGTGACCGCTGTAGCAAAACACTTAAAATGTTACATAAGTTAATGTAAACATTTAAGTCACTCACTTTAAAGCCTAAGGACCTTTTCCTCTAATCTTTTTTTGCAAAACATTAGAAGGTTTATGTTTCTCTTTATATTTTACTTTAGCGAGTAATCGATAAACACAGTATCCTTAAACATTTTTATTTTATGACAGTCGTATCATCAACCTTAAGATATATTATTTCTAAACTCATCAGACCTAGGACCAGAACCCAGGAATTTGTTGCTGTTATGTGGCAGAGCTATGATGGCTATTATTGTTCAAGTCTGACTCTTAACTTGGCTGCTTTGAGTAAAGAAGAGACTTGAATCTTGAGTCTGACTTTATTTACAGCATCTGGAAAATACTCTTATCCAGCTCTTATCTCGTTTTATATAGAGGAGAAATTGAGGGGCTAGCAGCAGGATCCTACAGTGGTGGGATTAGAACTCATGACTTTCTCATAAGGAGTCCTACAAGTTTACCACTGAGCTACTGCTGGCTGAAGGTTGTTCTGCTTGAACATTTTAAATATTTACTTTGTGAACTTGTTGGGGAAAAGATGGCATTTCCAGCAAGAATTCCAGAGGGGAACTTGCTTTCTTGTGGGTTTCCTTCTTGTGCTTAATATTAAGCCACAGTGTAGAAAGTAATAAAAATAAAGAACAAACATTAAATTACTTTTGAGGTTAACTGTATATGTTTTTAGTCTACTAGATGAAACTGGAGAACCAGAAAAGAATGCACATGGACAACATCTAAACTACACGGTTTCTGGGAATCAAACCTGGGACCTTCTTACTGAGAGGCAGTATGACTTGTTCTCATTCCTGTAATGCTTTGATATTTTGTACAAGAGTGAGACAAAAAGATGATCTGCAGTCTCTGTAGAAGTTATTTTAATCAACTTTTAGGAAGGACAACTACATATTCACTGTTATTCAATACAATGTCCATCTATCTCTCAACAAGCTTTCAGGATAAAAATGTTTACAGCTGAGCTGCATGCCACAAATGCACTGCTGTCTCCTCTTTATCAGATGTGAATCCTCATCCTCCTAGCCCATTTTGAAAAGACCAAACAGGTGAAAGTGTGATGAGTCTATAGCAGGAATGTATTGTGGATGTGTTGGACAATGTGGACAGCACAGCAGTGTGAGTACAGACATTATCGTGAAACAATACAAAGCCCTTGAATAACCTTCCTCTGTGATTTGCCTCAGTGTCCGGATAATGTTACAATACTGGCACTTGAGAATCCCCAAAAAAATGGCTTTTCCTGGCTAATGGTTGACTGGGGCAGTCGTAGGCTTGTGGTTAAGGAACCAGCCTTGCGACCAGAAGGTCCCTGGTTCGATTCCAAGTACCGA
>JAOUQV010000021.1:7837339-7847986 GCA_028565295.1 Aspidoras spilotus | reverse complement strand
ACTGTATCAGATCGTAAGTCCCTCCAGTGGATAGTGAAGACAGCTCAGAAGATCATCGGTGTGTCTCTCCCCTCCATACCACACGCTGCACCCGCAAAGCACTCAAGATTGCGGGTGACCACACACACCCATCACACACACACCTCAACCTTCTGTCGTCTGAAAAAAGGTATCGAAGCATTCGAGCTCTCACTTCCAGACTCTTTCAACAGTTTCTTTCCACAGGCGATCATACTCCTCAACAATCAGAGTCTGAAGTGAACATACACACACACACACACTACTCCCTGTTTAAAAAAAAACATTTCTTACTACCTCATACAGCACAGTGTCACTTTTATAAAATTACAATGTTTCCCCCTTGTGCTTACTTCTGTTTTGCCCTGCGTGTATTTATTGTTCTGTACTGTGTTTACTGTTTGCACTAGTGTACTTTAATGTTGTGTGTAGCAGCTTGGTCTGGAGAAACGTTGTTTCGTTTCACTGTGTACTGTAACACTATATGGCTGAAATGACAATAAAACTACTTGAGACAAATCCATTGGCCCAAGATACAAAATGTTTGACAAACCCTTTAAATGCAAAAAATAATAATGCATAGGTGTATGACACAAGTAAGCTTAGGCTACTGGAGATGATCAGGAAAGCAACTTTAGCAATGCGAGCTTCAAACTGAATAGTAACTAGCTAGTAATCCAAGTTTTTTCTTAAAAGAAATATGCTATTGTAAATAAAATGCAGTTTTCTAATTTTAGGAACTGTTTTTTCCTTCTGACATCTTATAACACCTCTTATTTAGAGAGTAGATAATCAGAAACACAACTTTTTTCCATTTAATCTAAATTATTTTAAGCAAGCTATGAACCTATTATTTTTCTTTTAAACAAAGGCTAAAAGCTTTTTTAGATATTAAATAATCAAGAATCATTTGAACTACAACTAGAATCTTGTTTGAATAATCGTGGAAATGTGTACTGAATTTCAGATATAAACTCATTGGCCACCTGTTCGATTGCTTGTTAACACAAATGTACAGGTGCAGCTTAATAAATTAGAATATCATCAAAAAGTTAATTTATTTCAGTAATTCAATACAAACAGAGAAATGCAGACATTATATAGATTTATTACAAACGCAGTGATCTATTTCAAGTGTATAAAAGTAAATGTTGATGATTATTGTTTACAGACAATTAGAAAATTAGAATATTATAAAAGAATTTTTTTTTTTTTTATTTTGGCCTACTGAAAAATATGTACATTAAATGCTTGGTCGGGGCTCCTTTTGAATGAATTACTGCATCAATGCGGCGTGGAGCGGCCCAGGTTGCTTTAATAGCAGGCCTTCAACTCCTCTGCATTGTTGGGTCTGGTGTCTTTCATCTTCCTCTTGACAATACCTCAGAGATTCTTTATAGGGTTTACGTCAGGCGAGTTTGCTGGTGATACTGTGGTTATTATACTAGGTACTGACAAGTGCCAAGTCCTGCTGGACAATGGAATTTCCATCTCCAAAAAGCTTGAGGGCTGCACTGACTTTGGTCTTGATAAAAACAGTGGACCTACACTAGCAGATTTCATGACTCCCAAACCATCACTGATTGCGGAAACTTCATACTAGACCTCAAGCAGCTTGGATTGTGTTCCTCTCTACTCTTTCTCTGGGACCTTGATTTCCAAATGAAATACATTTACTTTCATCTAAAAACATCACATTGGACCAATGAGAAACAGTCCAGTTCTTTTTCTCCTTGGCCCAGGTAAGACTCTTCTGGTGTTGTCTCTTGGTCATAAGTGGCTTGATACAAGGAATGTGACAGTTGTAGCCTTTGTACTGAATACGTCTGTGTGTTGTGGCTCTTAATGCAGTCCACTCCTTGTGAATCTCCCCTAAATTTTTTTATGGCATTTTCTTGACAATCCTTTCAAGGTTGGGGTTATCCCAGTTGCTTGTGCAACTTTTTCTACCACACTTTTTTTTCCTTCAACCTAACTTTATTTTATTATGCTTGAATACAGCACTCTGAACAGCCAGCTTCTTTAGCAATGACTTTTGTGACATAACCTCCTTGTAGAGTGCATCAATAGCTGCCAATGTCTTCCCCATGATTGTGTAACCTATTTAACCAGACTAAGGAATAATTTTAAACACTTGGGTTCGCAGATGTATTGTGTTAAAATATTCTAATTCTCTGGGATAATGATTGTGGGTTTTCATTGGCTGTAAGCAATCATCATCAACAATAACAGAAATAAACACTTGAAATAGATCCCTGTGTTTGTAATGAATCAGTATAATGTATGCACTTCACTTTTTGTATTGAATTATTGAAATAAATGAAGGTTGATGATATTTTTAATTTATTGAGTGCACCTGTATAATCAGCCAATCACATGGCCACAGTACATTTAGGCATGTAGAGGTGGTCAAGTGAATGGAGCGAATAAGAAAGAATATACAGTGAGTGGCAGTGTGGACAAAAATGCCTTGTTGATGTGAGAGGTCAGAGGAGAATGGATAGACCGGCTTGAGATAATAGACACAGCACAGTATCTCAAACCACCTCTCAGTGCAACCAAGGAATGTAGAATACCATCTCTGTTGAAAGAATTTAAGCAGTTCCACCAAGAATTAAGTGAGTTCTTAAGGAAAAGTGTGTCCAAACTTTTAATATCAATGTCTATCTAATAAAGTTGCTTGTGAGTGTATACAGATACAGTGTTTTGAACTTTTCTATATTTTGTCACATACACAACAACAAAAAATATTTAATTGGAATTCAATGTAAAAGACCAACAAAAAGTGGTATAGAATTGTGAAGTGTAAAGAAAATTGCATGATTCAAACCATTTTTTAAAAATAAAAATAAAATGAAAAATGCAATGTGCAAAAGTATTCAGAACCTTTTGAGTATAACCGATTGCATTCAGATAAATGCTATTGACTAAAAAATGAGTCCAACTGTGTGTAATCTAATCTCGGTACAAATACGGCTGCTCCATGACGGCCTCAGAGGTTGGTTAAGAAAGTGTTGGGAAGTAAACATCATGAAGTCCAAAGAACACACAGGAATAAGTTTGTGGAGATGTTTAAAGACGACTTAGGCTATAAAAAGATTTCCCAAGCAACTGTAAACCTACCATGACAAGGACTGATCAGAGATGCAGCCAAGAGGCCTATAGTGACTCTGGACGAAATGCTCCACAACTCACTTGGGGAATCTATCCACAGGACAACTATTAGTCACGCACTGCACAAATGTGAGCTTTATGGAGAAGTGGAAAAAAGAAAGTTACCGTTAAAAGAAAACCATAAAAGTCCTGTTTTTAATTTGCCAGAAGCCAGGTTGGGGACACAGCAAACATGCGGAACAAGGTGCTGTTTGGCCAAAATGCTAAATTCTATGGGTGGAGGAGAATTAACTCTGCACATCACTCTGAACACACCATCCCCACTGTCAAATATGGTGGTGGCACCATCATGCTCTGGTGCTGCTTCTCTTTAGCAGGGACAGGGAAGTTGGTCAGATGAGATGGGAAAATGGATGGAGCCAAATACACGGCAATCTTTTTAAGAAAACTTGTTGAGTCTGAAAAGACTTGAGACTGGGGTGGAAGTTCAACTTCCAGCAAGACAACAATCCTAAACATAAAGCCAGGGCTACAATGGAATGTTAAAAAAAAAAAGATGGCCAGGTCAACGTCCAGACTTAAATCCAATTTGTGACAAGATCTGAAAACTGCTGTTCACAAATGCTCTCCATCTAATCTGACTGAGCTTGAGCTGTTTTGCAAAGAAGAATGGAAAAACGTTTCAATCACTACACATGCAAAGTTGGTAGAGACATAACCTAAAAGACTTGCAGCTGTAATTGCAGCAAAAGGTGGTTCCACAAAGTATTGACTCGGGGGGGTTGAATACTTTTGCACACTGCACTTTTCAGTTTATTTGTAAAAATGTGTCGAAAAATGTATAATTTTCTTTTTATTTCACAATTGTATACCACTTTGTGTTGGTCTTTCACATTAAATTGCAATGAAATATTTTGTGAATATTTTGTGAAATATTGCAATTAAATATATTTATGTTTGTGGTTGCAATATGAAAAATATGGAAAAGGTGAAGGGGTATAAATACTTTTGCAAGCCACTATATGTAAAAATGTAATCCAAATAAAACAATAGGGAAACCTTGGTCCTAAGGAAGTTGTTGCACTCCTGCTCTACATTGTAGTTGATGATGCGTGAAACTTCCTCCTGCCAAATCTTCAGGCCATAGATGCTAACATAGTCCTGAATGTACTCAAAGGAGCGATAGAAGCCATCCATGGTTGCAGCCATTTCCTTCAGCTTTGGCATCAGCTCACTTGGCTGGAGAAACATTACATATTTGAGGCTGTTAAGAGTTTAACTATTCTAAAAATTCTTCTTTTATCTTTAGCAAATAATCCTCCTTGAATATACAGTAAGATCACTTTATTTAAACCTAAATGACAATAAAATAGAAATCACTTATTCAAAAATAAATAAAGAATAATTTCTCACACATTATGAATTAAATGTTTATTTTATCAACTATTCTGCAAACACAAGCAAAAACATCAAAAATCATCCTCTTACTTTAGCTTTAGGGTTAAAGATAAGGCCTTTGTGTAGAGAAAAAGCAACTCGTTTTACAAGCTCCTTCCTTATTCCATCCTCCAGCAGCTGCTTGGGATCCACCTAAACCACAACAACATACTGTAAATCATTTTCCCAGTAACATAATGAAATGATAATGAAATCCATGCTTGTGGGGTTTGTGTATTTTGTGGGGTTTATGTATGTTGATGGCATAGTGTGCCTCCACATGGCCTCTTATACTAAAGCATCATTATACATGTATTCTTCTGAACTCTTTTCATTTACTTTAAAATAAATAATTTGCTTCCTGATAGGAGTTGTTTATTCCATGATCAAGGGGGCACACTGAACTGAACAGATCTTAACTTTTGGACAGTTAAGGACAGTTGGACAGTAAGCCAAAAAGCTTTATCCACAACAATCATCCTCAAAACAGTAAACAAGGCAATATAATTTAAAAGAATTGTCCGTCCAATAGACTTCCAAAAAAATGTTTTTAAGATTAACACACTTTTATGATTCCGACAAGTGTTGTTTTCATCATCAGGATTCCCTCAGTGAAAATAGAAATGGCATGGGTGAGTTTGGCAACCTGAAAAACAGGACAGTTAATGGTCAGGGTCAGGGGTTATGGATAAGAATGAAATAAAGCATAATTTAATTAATTAATATAAAATATACTCACTCAAATATGAGCACCCTTACCTCGTATCTAGCACTAAGCTGAGCGTAGTCCTTCAGCTTATCCTTGTCCAGCCGTGTAGGAACCTCCATGATGTCATGAATCTGCAGCTTAATGATTTGGGCCAGTGAGGTGAACATGCTTTCTGGAATGATCTGCAAAACCTGAAGGTAGCATACATTTTATGCATTGTGTTTACTAGAAAAAAAAAAAAAATACTGCCATTCATATAATACTTTTACCATATAATCTAATGCTACTAGCAGTAATAAGCTGGCAATAACCATTAATCTCATAATTCATTCTAAAAAACTAAATTACTCTGACCTAATAACTTTACCAACTGGCGATACCTTTCTGACGTAAGCAACCAGCTCTCCAGAGTAGAACTGCGAAACGCTGAGCAGATCAGGGCTGTTGGCCTGATTAATGCGCATTAGGGGAAGATCCAGAGCTGAGGCCAACTGTTAAGTACACATTAAGTAAATGTCATTTTAGATGTCTACTTGGGTAAATTCCAAGCACGTTTCATTAACTTTTACCATGCTTGGAATCCATACCTTCAGAAACGTAGCTCTAAGTTTGGTGACCATGGACGGGTTGGCTCGGATACTTTCCTGCATGATGGAAGTGAAACTAAGAAACACAAACACAAGTAAAAAGGTCAAGTAAGTTCATATTCATTAATGGGCCTCATTCCTAAATGAAATTTCTAAATAAAAATTCCTAAATTAAATATCGTAAACTCCTAAACTAAATATCACTGGTATTTGCATCTTATCCAATCCGAATAACCGATAATCTAATCCAACCATGGAAATAAAACATGATGGGTTGTGTAGTAGTTTAGTGAACAAGACATTGGGATATTAACCAAAAGTTAAAATCCCACCAATATGGATAGTCCAGTTAGAAGCTGAGATTAATTATTTGTTAATTTTATATTTATAATGGTAGCCCTTGAATGAGTGTGTGAAAATATCTGTATATGAATCACTGTTTTGTATGACCTCTCACCGACAAAGCTGACATTACCTATCTATAAGTTGCCAGGCATAGGACAAATCCCCCACAATCTGCATGGTGATCAGCACCTCCTCTTTAATGTTGATGGTGCGAATCATTTGGTGCAAGAACTTGCGTGTGTCAGCCAGAAACTGGCACACGTGCAGGTTAGACTCCAGCTGGTGGAACTCTTGGACCTAAACATGAGACAAAAAAAGAAGCACT
Source organism: Aspidoras spilotus (assembly GCA_028565295.1). NCBI lineage: Eukaryota > Metazoa > Chordata > Actinopteri > Siluriformes > Callichthyidae > Aspidoras > Aspidoras spilotus. The sequence goes on along the minus strand of JAOUQV010000021.1, from coordinate 7,841,451 downwards.
AACTGAACAAAATCACCACAATCACACTCAATCAGTTGCCATTTATTTTGTAACAAACCAAATAATAAGCTGCATAAAGATTTATTAATTGATTGCATTAATTCGGATCAGTACAGTTTAACATTACAATCAGTTTTGACTAAACGCCTGGATAATAATAGAATACCAAGCTGGTCCATATTTTTGATTCAGTACAGCATGCAGACATCAGGGAACAACCCTAGTGATCATTCAGTGCAATCATCAACATTAATGGACAATCTTGCTAAATAAATGAACTAAACTTTGGCACACATTATCAGAAATGCATGACCTTCATTGTTTTTTATATCTATATATATATAGAAGGAGTGCTCACTTCTACTAGAGCCTGAATGAGCTGCACAGTCTTCCTCCCTGCAGCTGTTGTGTCTTCATAGTTCAGTGATTCTATCTGTTTAGAGATCTCCCTAAACCATGCCTGTAGATTTTCTGTGAAGCAAACAACAAAACATGAGGACTGAAACTACATGATGAGAAGCACTGTTTTTACCAAAGTGCTGTCAATTTCTCTAAATAGTCTAGAAGCGTCTGACCATACAGCTCTGTATAAAAAGTACAGTATTATATGTTTATTAGTATGACTTCTGGAGAACAGAGTCAGTGCAAAAAGATTACTACACTTTACTTCTCCTCAAAGACTTGGAGGAAAAACGCTTGTATACCAGTAAAGAAAGCAACATATTACATCTAACATATTTAAGTCTCACACACTTAGATTTAGCTTTATCATTTACACAAGATTCTGGATTGTCACACAATTTATTTCTGTCCATATTTGCATTTATTTTTCATCAATATGTGAAAAATGCATACGTCAAAAGTTTCTCCATGAGGTTCAGATTTGGACACTATGGTGGCCAACCAATGTGAGAAAACCACACCTAATTTTCAGGGGCATACAACCCATGCAGTAACTATCCAATGGGAAGCTCTTACCAATTTGTTTAGTTACTTAGTTATGTTTTCGACAGAGACAGTATTTTATGGAGAAACCTATTTATAATTATTGAAGGCATCTTTAATTCACAGCATAGCTGCTAAGTATTATTGAGTGTCTTAAAAAATTCTTCTGCAGACTTTGACTGTCACTCTTGATTCTTTTTTCCATGCAAAACCCAGCAGCCTTCATTATGTTGTTTTGTTGGTGTCTAAATTGTATTATGTAACCTGTTTCTTCCCTTACTGGTTTAAAAGCATTTTTCTATAACATTGTGTTAGAAACGTAATGTCTGGAAATATATTATATTTTTGTTTGACGCCATACTACAAAAGTCATAAATATACAGTATATCCATAATATAAATAAATACAAGGGGCGGCACGATGGTGCTGTGAGTAGTGATGTCGCCTTACAGCAAGAAGGACCCCCGGTCATTATCCCAGTGTTCATATGGGTTTTGTCCCACATTCCGAATACACACACTATATTACCAAAAGTATACGCTCACCTGCCTTCTAGGAAAGATGTCCACAAAGTTTAGGAATGTGTTGATGGGAATTTTTGACCATTCTTCCAGAAGAGCATTTGTAATGTCACACACTGATGTTGGATGAGAAGGCCTGGCTCTCAGTCTCCACTCTAATTCATTGCAAAGATGTTATACAGGGTTAAATTCAGGACTCTGTGCAGGCCAGTCAAGTTCATCCACACCAGACTCTGTCATCCATGTCTTTACGGACCTTAATTTGTGCACTGGTGCACAGCCATGTTGGAAGAGGAAGGGGCCAGCTCTAAACTGTTCCCACAAAGTTGGGAGCATGGACTTGTCCAAAATGGCTTGGTATGATGAACCATTCATATACCTGGAAGTGATTGGAACATTGGTTCCAATAATTTGGATGGGTGAGCAAATACATTTGGAAATACAGTGTATATGTTAGGTTGTAACTGGTGTGTCTAAATTGGCCCTTAGTGTGACTACAAGTATGTGTGTGACTGTGTGGCGCCCTGTCTAGGGTTGTTAATTGGCGTCTCTATATTGCCGGTTAGTGTGTGCACCCTACGATGGATTGGCACCCTGTCTAGGGACCCCATGTGGATTAAGTAGAAAAGAAAATGAATAAATGAAAAGTTATACTAGGCAATTTTCTACACTATAATGGTAAGTATAAGATTGTAATATATAATCTAACTGATGAGTTAACTGAACCCTGAAGTGTTGTATTTCTTTTCTAATCATTTATCATCAAGCTTAAACTGATTTAATGAAATAAACTGATTTAACTCTGATGGAATGGTAGTGAATCAAACCATTTTTCTCCACTCTAGTAAGAGGCTTGACCCCTGAAAACACCTCAGCCAGTTCAGTCATCCTCTCCGATCCCTCTTTCTTATAGCTCTCCCATTTCAGCTGTTTTTCAGCCAACATCTGCTTGAACATCTGGATGATGTATAAAAAAAAAAAAAAAAAAAAAAAAAAAAACTTTTTATATCTAACGTATCAAGTTTATTCCTGCCGAGTTCCCAGTGTACTATTTTGCATAATAAAAAAAACATTTGGAATTCACTTCTTTGAGGATAAACTCGAACTGGGCTGTGTCCAGGAGCAACTGAAACAAGATCTTGGGGTTGTATTTGGAGTCACTGATCGCTTGGTCCTTGATTAGACGCAGTCTTTTGTTGTTCAGATCATATGCTGTAAACAGAAGAAGATTTTATTCTACACACATTGCTGTGACGCTCTTTAATTCTTTTACATGGAATGATACGTAAAATAGAATAAAACCTAGTGGATAGAGTGGGGGAGGTAAGAAATATTAATGGAAAAGTTGGTGAGAATGTCTGAGTAATATTAGAGAAAAAAAGTAAATAAAATGGACCAATGATTTAAATATTCAAGAAAAAATAAAAAGTTCTTTACTGATAAAACAGAAAAGAGTCAATTCCAGCTGATGTCATATCCACACAAGTTCACTGATTAAATACTGGCCATAGTCTCAAGATGGAAGGGGTAGTGCACGTTATTTTCTATATCAATCATATTGACACTAGCCAATCGTGGGTTTTGGTTTGATCATGCATACATACGATAAAAGAAGTGAAAGCTTGCACCAAGCGTGTAACACCTCCCCTCACATTTCAATAGATTTGCAACACACAGGTAACACTTTTCTGATTAAATGCAGCACACATGTTTTGTCACTAGTTCAATGTCTCTCGGATCGACTACATGTAGCTGGCAACCGTATAGCCTTCAGATGCATGTTGATGGTTCCTCTACTTTTGGTACACATGTGATATCATGTTATAAGAACAGCTCACAAATGCAGCTTTCTACTGTGTAATGAATAGATCAACACCTTACATCTGAGTTGATAATCATTTAATCACCAATTGGGTCACTATCTTTGATGAAACCTTTCAGGGGGCATCAAAGATAAAGTGACACAATTAGTAATAACTTGGCTATGGGTTCAAATTCAAGGTGTTGATATATTTAGTGTGTAAACTGTTTTCCTCAAATGAATTATTCATTGTTTATACAAATCACTCCTTTGACCAAAGCTTTGTTTTAAAATGTTCAAGCTCAGACCTGACTCTGCAGTGTGCAGCATCAGCCAGCGAATGGCGACGTTGCAGTCACGAAGACAGTTCAGCAGTTTGGGAATGTTGTCCAGGACAAGCTCCTCCCTGAGGAAGCCCTCCTTTAATAGCTGCTGCACCTGAGGCCGGAGGCTCTCCATGCTGGAGGCGTAACGAGAAGCCTGTGAACATGCAAATGCATGATATTTAAGTAAACAAAATATCCAAATGAGAAATATGGACACAAGGAATAATAATAATGATAATAACACATAGAAAGTGCAGTTCCTGCAGAAACTGATGTGTGTTGCACAGGTGCTTATCTAATACAATGAGATTTTTAATAGTAGGCTGTATAAATGCTCCTTTCAGTATACAATGATTAAATAAGTGCTGACAGAAGCTTGCGCTAAAAATTGAATTGAAAATGAACTTATTGCTTCCAATTTCATTGGTCAAAATTGTATACGTCAGGGGTGTCAAACTCATTTTCACCGAGGGCCACATCAGCATAATGGCTGTCCTTAAAGGGCCAGATGTAACTTAT
>JAOUQV010000021.1:7818852-7834188 GCA_028565295.1 Aspidoras spilotus | reverse complement strand
ACTGGGGGTTAGGTGCCTTGCCCAAGGGCACTTCAGCCGTGACTTGGCGTTACTGGGAATCGAACCGGGGACCCTCCAGTCGCAGGGCTGGTTCCTTAACCACAAGCCTACGACTGCCCCCAACTGTGGTTTCTACCCTCGTGTCAAGAGATGCTGGGTGGGTACTGGATTGCCTGCGTGCCTGTGTGCATAAAGCAAATGATGGATGGATGGATAGATGAAAAGAGCAGTCTTTATATAACCTTTAACTAATCGGTTTCTATACTGTGTAGTGCCTGATGTTTTTTGGCTGGACCAGCCTGTGTAAACTATGGAGTGTGTATTGTTGTACCAACAACCAAGTCATGGTCAGAATCACAGAGATCCCATCGTGAATTTCTCCCTCATTCTCACTTGATGTAAACTTTAACAAAAGCTCTTCAAATATACCTGGTTGATTTTGTTAACTGAATAGCGCTTTATAGGCAACTGAACAGGTGTTCCTTATAAACTCTTACGTCTCTTACAATATGCTTACCTTATTAAATCCACAATGTATTTATGGACACTTTCAAACGCGAGATAAAAGCGAGACAATATTTCAATGTTGTTCTCTCGGAACTCCTCATCCAGGTCCTGAAGTTCTGGCTTAGCCTCTAGTTTACTCTCATAATACTCTGGGCCCTGATGTTTCACACACAAGCATTAAAACACACACGTCAGAGTTAAACAAAGGGGATTTTGTATCAATATATGCATCTGCACAGTATTTTAATTTATAATCTTAAATAAAACAAATAATCTTGTATCAAGCAAGAAGTGAATGAACAGGAGGCTACCTTGAAGTAGCTGAAGTCGCATATGATGTCCCCATATTTCTGTTGGTCGCTTTTCTCTCTGAGTCTAAACACAGTTGGGATGAAGTCAGAGAGGCGCAGAAGTTCTGCGATGATGGCGTTTCCCCGGGACACGATCCTCAGGATGGCCTGGCCACAGAGGTTATTATCGGCAAGGAAATCCATTATAAAGGCAACAGAGTCTGGGTTAGCATGCAACAGAGTAATAGTATGTTCTCCTCCAGAACACTGCAAAGAACATATCAAACAAGTGTTTTAATTAGATGACAAATGAAGCAAAGATGTATTTATAAATTGTAATACTACTAAATGAAAAACAAAAGAGGACAAAAGGTATAGGAAAAATTTAGAAAGCATTAATGAAAAGAATGATGATGATGATGATGATGATAACAAGATAAACCTAACGCGAGATAAAATAACCTAAGTGAAGGAGGTCAATATAAGTTCAAGATGAAAACAAAGAAAAAAAGAAAAAGATCTAAAAGAAAATATTAATGAAAGAAGAGGTTGGAAAGGAGGAAGTTAGAGAAGCTCAAAGTAAAAAAGAGAAAAAGAAGAAGAGAAGAATAAAGAGGAGACAAATAATGCCACTATTATTAGCATCGGCGTGATTAACACAGTCAGTGTCTAAGATAAAAAGAGCCATAAAATAATTAAATAATTAACCCCGCTCCTGAACTTGCCCACTGCTTTAGGGCATTAGTTATAAATAAAAAAATTAAAAAAAAGCCGCACTACTCACCCAGGCATTTGTGTTCCGGATTCCCAGACACGTGACTGTCACATGATAACGCTTCCGCTAAGACGTCGCTGTTAAAATCGCTCGCCAAAATAAAAGTATTGCAACTTCAAATTACAGATTATTACAGCTGACTCAAAGGTTTGACCCCTGTTGCCTTTCGAACTGCCTTAATTCTTGGTGGCATATGAGAGAGATGGCATTCTGTATTTCTTGGTTGTAACAAGTGTTTTTTTAAGTTATTTCAAACCAGTCTATCCGTTCTCTCACATCAACAGGGCATTTTCACCCACACAACTGCCACTTACTAGATATTTTATCTTTTTTGTACGATCCTCTGTAAACCCTAAAGAATGTTGAGAGTGAAAATCCCACTAGATCAGCAGTTTCTGAACTAATCCGAACAGCCCCTCTAGCACCAACCATGCAACGTTCAGTCACCTTTCTTCCCCACGTCGAGTTGCAGCAATATAATTGCCATAGATATTTGAATTAACAAGCAGTTTAAAAGGTGTACCCAATAAAGTGGCCAAGGAGTGTGCCACAGTTAGAAATTACCATAATTAACAGACTGAATTAATGCTCTACCGTATCGTCACCTAGGTGCAGAAATGGGTCATCTTCTGCAGACCTGTTCAAGATACACTCTAGAATATAATGCCAGTTCTAGCAGATACAACAATTTGCGCACACACAGTTTTTTGTCTAAATTTATTGTCCTCAAACAAGTAGAAAATAAATCTTTTGTCTAAACCAAGCCACAGCCTATGAAAACAGTTTTAAATTACAAGCATTGCACACGGTGTATGGCTCCGGAAAATAAAGCTTCTGCCACCAGTTTAAGTTCAAGGCTCTATATGATTTCAAAATCATATTTGTGGATCTAAACAAGCTTTACTGAGCCTCACAATGATTCAAGCTGATTCACGTGTATATGTAATAATGCTGTTAGCATGACTACTGACAGATAGAAGCAGGCAGACGTTCTTCTGGACTTCACAGAATACATTCAGGGAAGAAAACGCATAGGCATCACTTTAAAATCTAGATTAAAGTTTTGCTTAATTTCTTCTTTTTTTTTTGTGGATAAAGAGAATAAAGATTTTTTTTTCCAGACAATACTATAACAGTGTATCTGTTGTGTACAAAATACACAAGTGCAGAAATCACATGGAGGCAATAATGTTTACAAACATAAAAGAACAATTCAAGCAAAGTTTTTTGAAAATTAAAAAGAAAATCACACAAACATCATCATAGCACACAAAAAACGGATCACCGTACAAGCACTCCAATTGTGCCAAGGAGGGATTTTATCATCATCATAAATACAAATGTGTAAAGTTGCTTAAAAGACTTATAAAAATGCAATCATAAAACATATGTACAAAATTCGCAATCTTTTGCCGCTCCTCTTGTCATCAGCTGCAGCATGCAATGCTATAAGAGTGGACTGTTACAAAAAAAAACATCCAGGGGTATAGAAATCATTAATGTCCTTTTTTACACAAAATCAAACTTATAAAAAATGTACTTAAAAGTAGGGCCATTTTTCATATAACCTTAAATAAGGTTGTAAATGTGAAAATCCCCTTCCCCAGTTAAGCTTCAGGTAAACATATGAAATACAGATAGACTTCATAAAAAAAAAGTACAGGCACTGATAACAGACCTCTGGCAGTCATCTGCTTCCATTATACACGTAGATTCACATGAAAAAGGGCATGAATGTTCCGTTTTAACTTCCATTACCATGAAGCAATCTGAACCAATAAAGTAAGCTACATATTTAAGGTATGTATAATTGACTTGTCCGTGTTCTGTCAGGCACATTTTGGCATGACACGCCATGTTTGTGAAAAGATCTGTAATGATTTTCTCTACGTTTCTGCAGCTTTTTAAGGTGTTGATCAGACAAGCTGTGATAAGATCCCACCGTCTCCTGTGCTAGCGAGCATTATTACAGCATAGTCATGGCCTCTTTCACGTGAATCTCCATGTACATCATCCCAAAGATTCTCTCTAAAGAGAATCTAGAAATCCCAGGAAGGTCAACAGACATGATGCTAGAGCACTTTGTCATTTAAGATTTTTACTGGTTGTGCTGTATTTGTTTTTAAGGTTTTACTCTGTAGGTCAACAAGTAGAGCGTGATTTGCCTTGTACTACCGTATTTTACTGGATGCCATTACATGGATTAAAATGTAAGGTTTTTTAAAACACTAACAGAAAAGTGCCCAATATTTGTGCATGTCTCCATTCTCTATATAAACCATACACACATGCTCTTGATTTACTATTTCCTTTCACAAATGAGGGAACCGTAACATTAAGCTAAAGTAACTTTGGCACCATGGATCCTCCTTGTGGCAAAAAATGGATCCTTTCTATTTTTAAAAATTCGGCCGTCAGGATGAAATAAAAAGGTCTTCTTCCTTTTTTATAGTCAAATTGCACATGTGAAGGTACAGACTATCATGGTCAGGACTCTTCATTGTGTGTGCAATGCTGTTCATACAGTAGGTCAATATGGCTGAGCGATATCTGGAGTTTGAAAAAGTGAGAAATGTAAAAGCGGCATAGGTAGGATTAGTCAAGTTGTAGCTGGATCCTAATTCACTCTATTTCACAAACTCTGATTTAATTCCAACAGCAACTGATGAAATCAGTGTTCTTCAGACCCTGGCAAGGTTTTTCTGACATTTTGTGGGGGCTCCCAAGATTCACTATCATCTGTATCCTCATCATCCTCATCATCATCCTCATCACCACACTCATCATCACCGGTAGCTGATGGCGCATGTTCTTCCACCACCATCTCGTTCTCCCTCTCTGACTCCTCCTCTTCTTGATCGTTACCCACGTTATCTTCAAAAGGATCTACACCCATATCTGCCTTCCTACAAACATCCGCAAACCACTCCCGGACCTGCTCGTAACTCATATTTGACTTGGCTACTAGCTCATCCAGATCTTGCTCATTCAAAAACTTGTGCTTCAAGTAGTATTCCTTAAGAAACTCTTTTCCTGTCTTGAACTTAATTGGCGGTGATTTCTCTGAACTTGTGGACTTTCTTGCTCTCCTGTGGCGGGACCTCCCCCACCCACGGTTCCTAATCCTACGTTTTCTGCTCTTGTTGCCATTCAGTCCATCCAAGTTGCCACTCTGATAATAAAAGTACCACTTTAGGTTGCCATTTTTCCATGCATATCTGGTATCCCCAAACCAGTTGACAATGTAAGACCGGGGCAGTCCACTCTCTTCAGCTAGCTGGTCGTATTCCTCAGCAGATGGCCACTGAGTGCGTACAAAAGCACTCTTTAGGACATGAAGCTGTTCTGGAGTTTTCTTTGTGACCTTTTCTTTGGGCAACTTTTTTCCTTCAGGTGGACTTTGGTTACCTTTACTCTGCGAAGGCTTACCATCTGTCTCATCTGTCTTTTGTTCAGATAAATCTGTGAGAGGGGTTTTCCTCTTCTCTGTGAACCAAGCATCAATCTCCCGCCTGGTGAGCTTTGTTTCAGCTCTTAGGCGACTCAGTTCTTCATCAGTGGGGGTGTCATTTTTTTGATAGCTCTCCTCTAGAATCACCAACTGCTCTGGAGTTTTCTCTTTAAACTTTTGAAGAGTAAAGTCTGGAAATGGGTTCCAGGTCTTGCGGGTCTCCTTCTCTTTGACAGGGGATGGTGTTGGAGACTGAGGTGTCTCATCACTAGAATCTATAATGATGGTGGCACTATTGTTGTTGGCCCGGGAGCTCTCGTGGGGTATGCTAAAATGGTTATTTTTGGAATTACGTTGATTATAACGGGTATCACTGAACCACTTCTTGATCTCGCCTTTGGTGAGGTTCGTCAGCTTCATTAGCCTGGCGATTTCGGCATCACTAGCAAAGTGGTTTTTCATGTAGCTGGCTTTCAGCTCAGCTAGTTGCTCCTTTGATTTCTTCGGGCGCAGACCAAAGTGATCGGCACTGAGAGCAGAGCTCTCTTGAGGAGTCAGGGATGGTGGCTGGACTGTCGTGCCTCTTTTTGTTTCACTAATAGCAGGGATGGTCTGACTAGCTGCAATCTTAGATGCCTGGCTCTGACTTGCCATTCCTGCAACAGTCAATGTGATAGGTGTGGTGCCTGGCAAGTTATTTGCAGTGCCAACTTGTGTCAGAACCAGTCCTGGCTGGCCCACAATTTGGCAGGTCTGAAGAATTGATTGGAGACCATTGGTAGCTGATAGATGATGAGCCGGAATAACTGTAATGGTCTGAGGAACCGTGTGGACTGTACCGTTAAACTGCTTTCTTCGAGCCTCTTCAACTTCCTCGGGTGTCCAACTTACACCATGCTTCAAACGTTGAGCAGAGAACCAGATCTTTATCTGCTCCTCTGAGAATTTGGTCTGGTTTGCCAGGCTCATAATCTCAGATGCAGACGGGTAAGGGAACTTCTTGTACATGTTCACCAGCAAAGCATTTGTGTCCATGGCCACATTGTAGGTCGGAATGCTGCTCACTGGAATCAGGAGCTGTGTCTGAGCACTCTGCTGGGCCTGCAAGGCTGATAAGACTTGAGCGAGTCCAGCAGGAAGCACTGAAGCAGGGTTTACCAGTGACTTTTTTTGCTCTGCAGGAGACATACTGGGAATGCCAACAAGCACACCGGGTTTTGTGGAATCACCAAGAATTTGGTTCGTCAGATCTACAGTAATGGAGGATGATTCCAGTGTCTCTGCATCCCCTTCACTTTCAATTAATGAATCCCCCTCTTCTGCCCCTTTCAAAGACACTGCTATCCTTTTGGGTTCGGGTTTCTTTTTCATGATAGGAGTTTTGCTGAGAGAAATTCCAGTGACAGAAGGGTCTTCACTGTCCTCCATCTCAGTCTGAACATATCCTTCAGCAGTCAGATCTGTGAGTGAGTGCTCCACAGCAGTTTGACTTGGGTGTTTTCCTGCAGCATGGATTAAACTGTCTTCAGGCTCTAAGAAAAAGAAAAACATTTTTAGCCCTTGCATGACACAAGGACAAAATAGTCACTATGACAGTATATGACAGTTAATCTATGTTGTAATTTAATTTTTGCCATTTATTCAGATACATATGGCACAGAAGTGCTTTTGATTATTTTCATGATGGAAGCCTGTGTGTTGCAATGCACAATTCTGCACAGTAAGTAATAAACAGAGATCTGACGAGTTATTTTAATAATGCAGTGAACTATTTTTACATCAGTGTTTCTGAATTCCTGGTGCTGGTCGAAGAACTGACTGTCAATCAGACATCTACACTCAGAAGCGTGCTGGTAGAGAATGATTTATATAAACTACCTTACTCTTTCCACAGACAGGCTATTATTTGTTGTATATAAACAATATGCACCATTTAATCAATGTACTTGGCAAAACAGATAATGAGTGAAATTCTGACCTGCAGTAAACTAACCCTTACCCCCTTCACTGTCCAAAGGAACCACTATGCCCTCTGAAAGGCCTTCAGCCATGTTTTCGGCTCCTCCTTCCCCTTCAAGGGTTTCCATGTCCAGATCCTGCTCCACTACATCTGATGGAAGCACCATGCAGGGGGTGGTCGACTTCCTTCGGCTCGACATTGTGACTGTAGCACCAGATTTGCTCTGAGATGGCAAAGACTGTCTGAGGTGGCATGAAACTGTATTCACATGCTAAAAGTTTGCCCCATTCCAATATGACATCTAGAAAAAGAATTACATTTTAAATAATTTCATTTAAAAGCATAAGCATGTTAATATTTTCAAGTAACATTTTAAATCGTCAAGTGTATTTTATACTGTAGAATATTTAGTACTTCAGTATGGTGTATGGATTTCTACAGCTACACCTCTTTACCTGTGGATGGTGGCACCATCAAGATTTACAAACCTGATTCAAAAAAAGTTGGGACAAAGTACAAACTATAAATAAAAATTGAATGCAATAATTTACAAATCTCAAAAACTGATATTTTATTCACAATTGAACATAGTAAACAAATCATTTTAAACATTTTGAAAGTTCATGCCAAATATTGGCTCATTTAAAATTTCATGACAGAAACACATCTCAAAAAAGTTGGGACAGGGCAAAAAGAGGCTGGAAAATTGCAACTCATTAGGTTAATTGGCAATAGGTCATTAATATGACTGGATATAAAAAGAGCATCTTGAGGTGGCAGCAGCTCTCAGGAGTAGAGATGGGAAGAGGATCACTAATCCCCCTAATTCTGCGCCGACAAATACTGGCAAGATATCAGAGTTTGACAGTGTAAAATTGCAAAAAGTTTAAACATATCATCATCTACAGTGTATAATATCATAAAAAAATACAGAGAATCTGAAGGATCTTTGTGTGTAAGGGTCAAGGCTGGAAAACCATACTGGGTGCCCGTGATCTTCGGTAGTGTGAATATACAGGTGTTGGTCATAAAATTATCATGAAAAAGTTTATTTATTTCCATAATTCCATTCAAAAGGTGAAAGTTGTATATTATACACATTCGTTACACACAGACTGATATATTTCAAGTGTTTATTTCTTTTAATTTGATTAATATAACTGACAACTAATAAAAATCCGAAGCAGCAACTCAGAAAATTTGAATATTGTGAAAGGTTTCAATATTGAAAACACCTGGTGCTACACTCTAATCAGCTATAATTAACTCTAAACACCTGCAATCTAGTTCTGTAGGCTCCACAATCATATGCTGACTTGAGAGTTGTCCAAAAGGCAACCACTGACACCTTGCACAAGCATGGTAAGAGGCTAGCTGTTCACAGAGCTCTGTGTTCATGAACATTAATACAGAGGCGAAGGTAAGTAAAAGACGTAGCAAAAAAAAGTGAACAAGCAATAGGGATAACAGCACCCTGGAGATATGCAAGACATGGGTTTCAGCTGTCACAATCCTTATATCAAGCCAACATTTTCATGATTTTCTAATTTTATGACAAGCACGTGAATCATCTACAGTGCCTATCATCATCAAAAGATTCAGAGAATCTGGAAGAATTTCTGTGCACAAGGGTCAAAGCCGTAAAACCATACTGGGTGCCCGTGATCTTGGGGCCCTTAGACGGCACTGCATCACATACAGGCATGCTTTTGTATTGGAAATCACAAAATAGGCTTAGGAATATTTCCAGAGAATATTATTTGTGAACACAATTCACAGTGCCATCTGCCGTTGGCAGCTAAAACTCTATAGTTCAAAAAAGAAGCCGTTTCTAAACAAGATCCAGAAGCGCAGACGTCTTCCCTGAGCCAAGGTTCATTTAAAATGGACTGTGGTAAAGTGGAAAACTGTACTGTGGTCAGACAAAACAAAATTTAATTTTTTTACGGAAATCAGAGACGCAGTGTCATTTGGACTAAAGAGGAGAAGGATGACCCAAGTTATCAGTGCTCAGTTCAGAAACCTTGTATTAGTGCGCGTGGCACAAGCAGCTTACACATCAGGAAGGACACCATCAATGCTGAAAGGTATATCCAGGTTCTAGAGCAACATATGCTCCCATCCAAACAATGTCTCTTTCTAGGAAGACCTTGCATTTTCCAATGCCAAACCACATACTGTATTAATTACAGCATCCTTGCTACATAGAAGAAGGGTCTGGTTGCTGAACTGGCCAGATCTTTCACCCATAGAAAACATTTGGCCCATCATAAAACAGAAGATACGATAAAAACGACCTAAGAGAGTTGAGCAACTAAAATCCTGCGTTAGACAAGAATGGGTTAACATTCCTATTCCTCAACTTGAGCAACTGACAGACTGTTGTAAAGAGAAAAGGGGATGTCTCACAGTGGTAAACATGGCCTTGTCCCAAATTTTTTTAGATGTCAGGAAATTTAACAAAACCTAGTTCTTCCCATGCTTTGTTTTAAATACATTATAGAACTTTTTGGCTGACCCAGCATTTCCTTAATGCATATCATCATATCAAGATCCTGCAACATTAAATCTGATAAAAGCCCCATTCAAGGCAAGGCAATACACTCATCAGCCACATTATTAGGTACACATTGCTAGTATAAAAAAAATAGGACACCTAAATAGGACTTCAAAAATGCCTTAATACATTGCGGTATACTTTAAACAGAGATGGTCTTCTGCATTCTTGGTTGTAATTAGTGGTTATTTGAGTTACTGTTGGCATTTTATGCTCACTGTTTATCTTTTTTAGACCATTGTCTGTAAACTCTAGAGATTGTTGTGTGTGAAAATCCCAGTAGATCAGAGGTATGTGAAATATCCAGACCACCCCATCTGGCACCAAACATGTCATGGTCAAAATCACTTAAATACTAGTGCAATGTCTGGGAACTTGCTACTTGATATATACGAGGTATTTGGACATACTACATTGTGTCATATACTATATTTGCATACTAACCAGTCATTGTTTTTTGCACTTAACCTTTAACACTAACTAACTATCTAACCAGATTAGTGCGTGCTGGTGACAAAAATCACAACATTTTTAATAGCAATAAACAAGAATACACAATAAGGGAAAGATTATTATAATTTCGAAACACACATACACGTATACATTCCGTATACACACAATGAACAATCACTGGATTAGAAACACCCTGCAAGTGACATATGATGACTTCACAGAAGTGCCCCAGATAATGTTAACTCACAAGTAGCATGTTAATCTGTCCACTCTACAGCAACAGGTAACATTTAACAGCTATGGGTAAATAAAGCAATATGGATCATGAACAGAAGGTTGCAAGCCTTAGGTGTGGTGTCAGTATTTTATAGCAACAGCTGCACCCATACCACAGCTGTACCAATAGAATGTGATGTTCTCTCTGTGTCCCTTACTGGTACTCAGGTTTCCCCTGCATGCCAGGTTAATTGATAAATTATCTGTTCACACAAAAAGGTGAAGGTTGCGTCAGGAAGGGCATCTGGCATAAACATGCCTCATATCTATAATGCGAGTAACATTCTGTGGCGACCCCTGGTGGCAGTAGGAAAAGCGGAAAGATAGAAAATTAAATAATATAATTTTAATATAATTTATAATACCAGGAATTATAAATTATAATTTAAATGAGGAAAAATACATGTAGGCCATATACATGTAAGTCATATCATTTAAAAAAGAACCAAAAAAGCCCATGTGTATTGGAGATATGACAAACGCTAGTCACTAATTCACATTTAATGCATTTTTAATATTATTACTAGGTAGTACATGTGGTGTGTGTGTGATGTTTTAGCGTTAAATTAGTGTTTTAAAACACACTGTGTGGAGAGTTAGCTTCTGTCATTCATGACTGAACACGAGGATGCTACACTGCTGTCAACTCACCACATGGAGATCTTTCTCTCTTCTGTACAACATCAAGGTATTTTTGGAGGATGTTAACAAAAGCTAGTTTTGTCGGTTTAACTGGTTCAGACTGTAGTAATGACGCTGAGCTAAGCTAACTAGCTGCTCCTCCAGCGGCGGGGTCAGCGCTTTTTTTTTAACGGTCGCAGCCTAAAACACTGGATGTTAGCAATAGGATAGAGAGATAGATGCAGGGCGACAGACAGGAAATACACATTCCTGTAGCACGCCTTGATTTTTGTTCAAATGCAGTAGAGCGTACAAACCCTGATCCAAAGCAACGACATGTGTTAATCGAAAACAACGATCATTTTTTGCCTAATTTTAATGGCAGTTTTTTATAATGATCAAGCTTCTCCGCTGTCAGTGTTACGTCTTTACGTCATCGCCGGGCGACTACCGCGGCGAATTAAAAAATAAAGATAACAAAAAACGTACAATTGTTTCAAATAAGCATACAATTGTAAATATGAGTAAATCAGACTAAGAAACGTACTATAATCCGGTCACTGGCGACACCACGTCCAAAGCGGAGCTTCTGAAAACTTCCTAGGTTTACCAACGGAACCAACCAATAAGACCCAACGCGGTCACGTGGCACGCTGTGTCTGGAAACCAGCACACGGAAATTCCCCGTCAGAACAAAGTAACGTTTTGTTTTTCATCTTTATTTTCCATGATAAGATTATAAATTAATCAGCCACAGAAAAAAAGCTTTATTTTCTATTAGCATCAAATAAAACGGCTCAATTATTCCTACCCATGTGCAAACTAAACACACACACACTAAACGACCACTAGATTAAGAACATTTGGTAATAACTGGGAGGTCTATCTTTTTAATTACAGCACACAGACAAAATGGAACAGATTTCATAAAATGGAAAAAATCATCCATACACAAGCTGACCCATGTCGACTGTAGCTGCTCCACTACTTCACCACACTACCTGATGATTCCTCTAATCTTGCTACACCTGTGGACTTTCCCCACAAATACAGCTGTTGCAGAGACACTGGAACCACACATCTGGGCTGCAATTGTCTCATCAATTCATAGCTTAAGTCAATCCATCTACCCATAGCCGATGTCTATTGGACAGGTCAACACCTTATATGAGAGCCGATTCTGAAGTAACCACCAATTGGGGCACTTCAATCCATGATCACATCCACCTTTAATGTGTTCCCAATCCAGTGATCAATCAGTGCATAAAAGGGTACAATAACTGCACTTGAAAAAGTGATATGCTGAAGAAAAGCACATGACAAGAAAAATGCAGACAAATTTTAATATCAGGAATACATAAGAAATATACAACACTCTGGTTTATTTCATCACTTTAGTAAAATATAATTTATTACTATGAATGATTATTAGTTGTAAATGTTTGGATAAACTATGAAAACTCCATCACCTCCTCTGCCATCTCCTGTAATAAAAATAAAACCGTTAATCATTAGTTCAGATTTATAATTAACATTCCGTAACCAAGTTATCACTAGGTTTAAGCAGGTATAGAAACGGTATGAATATCAATCCGCTCAGTTGTGATTGTGCTGTACTGACTGGTACAGCATACTGATTCAGTACAGCTACACAGTTGAGTGTGAGATATTGCTTTTAAATATCGGTTAACAAAATTATTAACTTATCTGATCACTAACAGGAAATTAAGAGGCCATGACCTTCAGACATTTTAGAACTTTCAGAAGCAATGTGGAAGCAGGTATTTTTCAACCGTGTTATTTTATGAAAACCCACAAAAAAAACTTGTGCATCTAATTATCTTTTGTAGTTACATTTCTACATTGTACACTCATTCTCCCATAATAAATAATCAGCCAAAAATAAACAATCAAAAGCCCAATATTGCCATGATGTATATGCACTCAACAGCCAATTTATTCGGTACACTTGTTCAATTGGCTGCAACTCAATGCATTTAGGCATGTTGGTTCGGAAAACTTGCTGAAGTGTAAACTGAGCATCAGAATAGGGAAGAAATGTGATTTAAGTGACTAAGAACATGGAATGGTTGTTGGTGCCAGACGGGCTGGTCTGTATATTTCAGAAACTGCTGATCTACTGAGATTTTCACATACAACCTTCGCTAAGGATTACAGAGAATAGTCCAGTGAGATGCATATTCAGTGATATCCAGTGAGATGCAGTTGTGTGGATGAAAATGCCTTGTTGATGTGAGAAATGGGCAGACTGGATCGAGATAACAGAAAGACCAACAGTAAATCAAATAACCACTTATTACAACTGAGGCATCCAGAAAACGCTATTGAAAGAATGCCACAAAAAATTATGGCAGTTCTGAAAGCAAAAGGACTCACACCTTTTATTAGAAAGGTAAAAACTACCACTAAAAGTGTCCGGTGAGTGTAAACATACGATCACAACAAAATAGTGTGAATATGTTTTATTTAATAAGAAGTACAGGGGTTAGACAATGAAACCGGCCCAATGGCTCTTAATACATCACAAAGACTTGCTGTCTTGGTCACAGATGCGCCAGCAAGACGTGCACCAACAATTGGTCCTCTTTTGAACTCTGGTATGTCACCCATAATGTTGTGTGCATTGCAATATTTTAAGCAAAACTGTGCTCTTGCGCTGCTAAATTAACCTTCACACTCTGCTCTTACTGGTGCAATGTGCAATTAATGAAGATTGGCCAGCAGGCTTGTCAAATTTAGCCATGAAACCTGCCACACAAAAATGACAGGTGTTTCAGTTTCATTGTCTAACCCCTGTAGTTCAAGTGGGGATGGTATCTAGTAGTGTCAGGTAATATGGAAAAGATAAAAACCTATACAAATTATGTATTCTAATGATTTTGCCGTGTTAAAATACAGAGCTTATTTGCAGTATGAGGCCCTACAATAAACCCAATAAAAACAAACAATAAGAAATAAAATATCAGCCATGTATGCTAATCCTACAATATCATACCTGTACAAGTGCAGTCTTGTCATAATTTGTCCTGTGTCTATAGATGCTCTGGCACAAACGAGCATAAAGTTTTTCTAAATGGTCAACCTCGTAACCCTCAGTCTTGAGTACTACCTTTGTCAAAAGATCCTGAAAACAAAAAAACAATTAAACACTTTTTAATTCTGCTAGATACAGTAATACCTTGCAAAAACATATTTCTGATTAATGAGATGGAATAAGGGGCAACTCTTAAAATTTCTGTGTGGAGTTTACATGTTCTTCCTCCGGTTTTCTCCCACATTCCAAAGACATGCATGATAGTGTAATTGGTGTCTTTAAATTACAAGTTAGTGTGTGAATGTGTGTGAAAGCCCAATGATGGATTGGCACCCTGTCTAGGGTTGTTCCTGCCCTCCAACCCCGAGAGCTGCCGGGTGGGCACCGGCTTTCCCTTAACCCTAGAACTAGTATTAAGCAGGTATAGAAAATGAATGAATAGATGGAATACATTAGAATACAGCATTTTCAATTTTATGGGTTTGACATTAGAAGATTGCTCTACACTCTTATCTTTTCTAACCCTGCAAAAATTAAAATCATCATCAGCTCATTAACACGAACCACAGACACTAGTTTCAAAGACCCCTCTGAAATTACTTTAACAGGAAGAAAAACAATTCTACTAAATAAAAAAAAACACTGAAAACTCAGTTAGGTAACAGCGGCCTGAATTTTTATAAGACGAGACAGTCTTCGATAAGGATCTACTTCATACTCTTATTAATGCTGGAATTGTTGGAGCTGGAACCATTATATGTGTGCCTCTAACAGGGTTTCACCTTGAGCTTGTTGTGATCCACAATGAGTTGCTGGTTATTCTTCTCCAGGATCTTCATAGCAGTGTTGGGGTTGAGCAGATTCTGCTGTTGTGTCTGCAACTTAAAGCCTCTGGTCATGCGTCTCACTACCTTCTCTAAAAACAATTAAACATCAGCACAATCATAATACTACAAAACATGCCCTGCTAAATGCATACGTTCAAATAATATTCAATTACACCAGCCACTTTATAAGGTACACTTGTCAATCAAACAACCATTATTATATGGCCATAATTCAATACATATATGCATGTAAAGGTGCACAATACAACTTGTTGAAGTGCAAACTGAGCATCACAATGGCTTAGAAAGTTGATTTAAGTGACTTTAAATGTGGCATGGTTGTTGGTGCTGGCCTGAGAGCAGAGAAAAATCTTCTGGGATTTTCAAGCACAACCACCTCTAGAATTTATTCATACATACACACGCACGCACACACGCGCATACAGGGGTTAGACAATGAAACTGAAACACCTGTCATTTTAGTGTAGGCTAAATTGGACATGCCTGGTGGCCAATCTTCATTAATTGCACATTGCACCAGTAAGAGCAGAGTGTGAAGGTTCA
>JAOUQV010000021.1:7766524-7786250 GCA_028565295.1 Aspidoras spilotus | reverse complement strand
TTGTATGTGTCATTCCCAAGACGGATTGACGCTGTATTGGCCGCAAAAGGAGGCCCTTCACCATACTAATAAATTATAGTGGTCTAAAACCAGGTGTTTCAGTTTCATTGTCCAAACCCTGTACATGACTATGTACTTAAAACTAGGTGAATATTTGTATGTATTTAAAGCAGAACTCTTCTGTATTTCTAGGTGGCAGGCGTCCTCGTGGGCATGAGCATCATCGTGATAGTGACATCTCCTCTGCTGCTCTTAGCCTCCCCATGTATCTTGTGCTGCATGTGCAAACCATGGAAACCCAGGAAAGAAAAGAAAAAAAAGAAAAAGCCAGCAAATGAGACAAAGCCAACAGCGTGACATCTCGAACCACCGCTCTTGGATACAGTACTGCATTTCACACAGTCCTCCATCTGCAGTACTGTAGCTTCGTCACATGCCAAAAAAATCTGCGTGTCTTTCAGCCAGGCGCTAAAGTGCCTCATTTCTCCAGTGCCTGGTGTTCAGTGGATTTTCTTTCATCTGCCATTGTATTATGCAACAAAAAAAAAAATCAATATACAATATCAAGACAGAAACACACATCTATGACCTGTTTGTAATCCATGCAAAATATCTGTTGATGCATCTCGTGCCATGGAAATTTTTTCTTTATCTAATGGCAAGGTTTTTATCATAACCAGTGTGTACATATATACACTCACAGGCCACTTTATTAGGTACACCTGTTCAATTGCATGTTAACACATATCTAATAAGCCAATCACATGGCCACAACTCAATGCATTGTCATGTAGAGAAAATATCCAGTTAGACGCATTTGTGAAGATGAAAATGCCTTGTTGATGTCAGAGTTCAGAGAAAAATGGACAGACTGGTTTGAGATGACAGAAAAGCAAAAATAACTCAAATAACCACTTGTTACAAACAAGGAATGCAGAATACCATGCGTGTTAAAAGTATGCCACAAAGAATTACGCCAGTTCTAAAAGCAAAAGGGGGGGGGGTCAAACCTTTAAATAGCAAGGTGTACCTAATAAAGTGTCCAATAAGGGTACATGTAGAATACTATGCAAATGCCCTTTACATTTTAGTACAGATTTTGTCATTTCATTTATGAACTCTAAATTTCTAAGTCAGTACAAACATATTCTAGATTTCCAAATACTACTTTTTACTAAAACTACATAATGTTAACAGTTCATGTTTTAAGAAAGCAACATATTATATAACAGAGCAGAAATGTAGAAATGTGTCCGATTCTCCAAGACACTTAGTAAAACCTTGCAGATAATTATGGTACAGTATTGTAAAAAAAGTCAGTAAAGATGCCTTTAATAAGAATGTATATATTTCTGCATAAAAGGAAACAATATACAGGAGTAAACAATAAAGACTACAAACAAAAACTAAACTAAAGAGAGTCAATATTTGATGTGCTTCTGCTATAAGTCAGTATCTCGTAGGTTTTATAGCGCATCTTGACATCCTGCCACAGTTCCTCAAGACTTTTTGCAGCAAAACCCATCAGCCTTCATTGTGATTTTACCAGAAATTGTATGTTTGCAAATCTTAAATCATTCTGTACAGACCCATTAATGCAGAGTTCATAAAAATTTAAATATATTCAAGACCAATTAGACTAAGACTAGAAGCCTGGATAGTTCATTTACTGCTGGTAAATCCAGGAGTTTTGAGTAACAGGGATTCAATTCCCCAGGGCTGCAACGGCTAAAAAGTTGCTCCTTTGGCTTATCCCTATTCCCCAGAGTACTGCCTGTGCAGCCAACCATCACTAATCGTTGACAGTGTATGACATTACACATGATTAAGACAAGACACAAGAATTTTGCATAGTATTGTATATGCTTTGTGAAGTAAGATATACAGATTTACTCAGTTCCTCTTTGGGTTCAGATGGGTGTCCGTTTCATCTGCTGTAGTGTGTGTGTATGAATGTGGATGCTGAGCTATGACTTTACATTTTCTGTTATCTTTATGCAATGGGATATTTTGTATTACTCCATAAAAATAAAAATGATCAGTTACTGTAATTGAACTGGAACACTAATTTCTGTCACACCATTTTCTAAAGTAAATAAATCTGCTTAATACTAGCATTAATAATTTTGCTTGCTAATTGCTTGATTCTGAAAATAAATAAATCTGTTACTAAACTTTACAATATAGTATCAATTACAACAAGAACATACTAACTTTTAAAATTCAATCCAATTCATTGTCTTCAACAAAGTGCACGCACAATGTTAACCAAAGAGGTTGTGAGTTCACCGAGACACCTGTACTATAAAATAGAAATATAGTAAGAGAAGTAGGTACGTAACATAACGTGCAAAACAAAAACGTGTGTTAAAGAATGTGCAAATACAAATGAAATGTATGCAGTATTTGGTATACATATAAAAGTATCTGATACCGTATTCTATAGTGCAAATCACCTTAAAGTGTGAATCAGTGTGATCAAATGTATAAACTTCTAGAGTTATGTCTATATTTTGTCTTAGGAACTTCCCCCCCATCCCCTATTTTTGCGCGAGTAGGAGGGGTATGTTCAATCAATAAATTTTAGAAATATAGTTAGATTCTTGTATACATTCGAGGCAATCTTCAATTAAACATGGTAGAGGGTGTGGGTTGCGTCAAGACGGGCATCTAGCGTAAAACGTGCCAGATCCTAATGCGAGGGACTTGCTGTGGCGACCCCTGGTGACAGGAAAAAAGACGACAAAAAAAAGCTACTGTGAAGGCTTTGTCTAACTGTTTGTCAGCAGCGACATCTGGTGGCCGCTTGGCAGCTTGCAAGAGGCGTTTTGTTTTTTCTTTTTTTATTCGCAGGCCACGAACCGAAGGCACGCGACGTAACTTTAAAAGAGTATCATGTCTGCCGACAAGGAATATTTCCCAGGTAAATATAATTCATTCTAATCGTGCTTTACAATTTCTAACTACACTCGTCGTATAAGTGAAACATGTGGAGTGTAATTGTTGTGTCGAAATTTCCACAAAAACAAAAAACAAATCTGCAAACAGAACGCTTAGAACCAAGAGCAGGGAGTACAGTATATGGTGTAAATGCAAAACGGTTTAATTTTATTTATATTGCGCTTTGAACACTGTCGCAAACAAGCCAGACCGCGACATATACAATGGCATTACACTCATAAACCCCGAAAAGTTTTACATTTTAATTAATATCTCTTATGGAATAATGTAACCTGTAAAATCCACAGGAAATATTAGCTGTTCCTTCACGAGATGTTTTGTGCAGTTTGTGTGCAGGGGTGACCATTGACCAGATTTCAAATCACCATGTGGTACAAAATCTATGTTTGTGCGGGATACCAATGCACCGAGGGAGTCAAAAATAACAAAAACAATCTTTGTTTTGACCCTTAACTAATAAACGTTACTTGTGCCATCTGGTTAATTCAGTGGCACACAGGCTGTAAACAAAAATCTTGACATAAACATTATTTAAATATATTGCATTCATTGTATTTCAATATAATATTACATTTATCTTATTTAAATATATTACATTCATTGTATTTCAATATAATTACATTTATCTTATTTAAATATATTACATTCATTGTATTTCAATATAATATTACATTTATCTTATTTAAATATATTACATTCATTGTATTTCAATATAATATTACATTTATCGTTTTTTAATATAATAATATTACATTTATCTTATTTAAATATATGACATTTATCGTATTTCAGTATAATATTACATTTCTTATTTTAATGCCGTGTATAATCTGGGATTCCTCATTTTGAGCAACGTTTTACGTCGTATTTACTTCCGTGTAAAACGGAAAGATGACTCAGTCAAACTTCGTATAAAACTTAACAGACTCGCCTTTCACTGGTTTCATCCAGCGGTAGATAGTTTAGTTTCCCAGTCTTTGCTGTAGCTGTATTATATTTACTATTAGCTTTACGGGTCGTGCTCCATTACTACATGCCGTTGCCGTTCTGACCTGATTTTCATTCTTTATTGTTGGCGTGCGCGCGTTTAACCTGCGTCCGCGTTCTCGACAAGATCAAACAGCTCGGCCCGCCCCCTGATGACAGCCATTACCCATCACGCCTTTCCCCACACACCTGCTTGATAAACGCCAGATTATAAAACACGCTTTACAAAATACCAATGCGGGAAAATCTCAAATTGTGGGTTTAAGTCTGATACGTTATGATAACAGTCTGTAAAATGCACGTGGCCTTGTTTGCGCGTAAAAGCGCTCACGTGGGTTGATCTCGCATTTTTAAATATATCACTCAGCTACCCCATAGGGTAAAACAGATCAAATTTATCAAAACTATACTTTTAAAAGTTACCTTATTACACTTTGAAGTTATACTTTGTAAACCCTGAAACGTATTTACGTTTACTTTTAAAGAGTTTATGCTTTTATGGTCAGTCCGTGTTATTTTATGGACGTTTCACTAAAATCTTTTGCTTCTGGAATCTCTTTCTTCCTGATTTTTTTTTCTTTTGCTTCACTGATTCTTGATGGCGAGGTGGGCGTGGCTCAGTCCCAGAGGAGGTTTCAAAGCGCCTGTCAGTCCAGAAACAATGTTCGAACTCTCTCCCACACGTGAAAATTTTTTAAAAGAACATGTTTGAAATATTGTATCTATTTGGCTCTCACAAATTATACTCACTGTGCACTTTATTAGGTACACCTGTTCAACTGCATTTTAACACAAATATCTAGTCAGCCAATCACATGTCCACATCTCAATGCTTTTAAACAGCCTTGGAATAATGGAGGGTGCAGGGCTGTGGACCTAAGGATTGCCGGTTCAATCCCCACTCCAGGCAAGCCACAGCTGAATTGTAACCTAACCCCATCTGCTCCCTGTGTGCCAAAATAGTGGGCCAGCATACTGATCTGGGTGTGCACCCTAGATGGGTTAAATGCAGAGAAAGAATCCTATGGGAAACAGTCATGTATCAGTTATTATTATGTAGATGTGAACTGTAAACTGAGCGTCAGAATGTGAAAGAAATGTGATTTAAGTAATTTTAAATGTGGTTGTTATTGCCATACTGGCTGGTCTGAGTATTTCCACTATTCTACTAGGATTTTCACACAATAAGCTCTAGGGTTTACAAAAAAAGAGAATATATCTAGTAAGAGGCAGTTGTTGATATTGGAGGTTAGAGGAGAAGACTGGTTCAAGATGATAGACAGGAAACATTCAATTAACCACTCATTACAACAAAGGAATGCAGAATACCATCTCTGTTGAAAATATGCCAAAAAAGAATTAGGGCAGTTCAGAAGGCAAAAGGGTCAATCCCTTTTTTTACTAGCAAAGTGTACCCAATAAAGTGGCCGGTGTATACTTTCTGAGTTTTGCTTGCATATTTATTTGTTGCATTTGTGGAACTGTAATCCTGTATTGATCACGTTCTTCAGTGGTTCAAATTGCAGGTTATATCTTAATTATATATATATATAATCTGCATAAACTTTTACATAATATGGATTATTTTTTAAACTTTTTTTTTTTCAAAGGCATTGCCAAGATTCCCTATGTTCCTGATGCCGGTGTGAGAGATGTGCTGAATTTCAAATATTATAATGCATCAGAGGTGAGATGCTCTAAAAGAGAGATGGTCTGCGGATGACTAAGAGATAGGAAGCAGAGTTTGAGGTGGTAAGACAGATTTATAGAGGTCAGGCTGAGATGGCTTTGACATGTGCAGAGGAGCAACAGTGGATATATTGGTAGGAGAATGTAGTATATAGACCTGCCAGGAAGAAGGCAAAGGAGAGACCTGATAGGAGATATATGGATGTGGTCAATGTGGATATGCTGGTAGCTGGTGTGAGAGCAGAAGATGCAAAGGAGAGTGTGAGGTGGAAAAGACTCGCTTTGGCAACCCCTGATGAAGCAAGTGGCAGAAAGAAGAAGAATAAAAATAAACGGAACGTGTATAGATAAGTAGCTAATGACTCTGGCTTTGCATGTATATTTAACAACCACCTGATTAGGTACATCTTACTAATAGCAGGTTGGTCCATCTTTTTGTTCAATTACAGCACTCTGATGTCAGGGAACAGACTCCTCAAACAGGCAAATATCCACCATATGCAAATTGACCCATGCCTTCTGCAGCATCCCTACCAGTTCACCTCACTTGTTCAGCGCTCCTCTAAGCTGGATGTGCGTAAATGGTTCCTTCCGTCTTGGTACACTGGTAAACCATGCCTAAGTACCACATTTCCGGGCTCTAACTGTCCACAGGAATATGTATGGATGACAATGCACAGACTTAAGTTAAATGCATTAAATTCTGTTTTTTTATTAATAATGTAGATTATTTACAGATGTATCTTTTAGGGCTCAAATGTTTCTTAGGTAACTTTTTAAAATATATTAATAAATGGGTGAAATTTATCCATTATTAGAAAATAAAAAATTAATCAACTTCAAATGGCTGTTGTATAAGAGGAATAAAACACTATGGTTATACAGATAACCAGAATAATCTACACCAGGGTGCTGTAATGCAAATTGAAGCAGAACCTAAACACAATATAATCATATTGTCATAAACAAAGCCATATAGAGATGGAATTTAGCAGCAGGCAATTAGAGATCGGTTTTACTCACTTATATATGTAAAATCTTTTATTCATAACCTGCAGGTTTTGCTGGGCAGGACGATGGAGGATTGGCTTCGGTTTTCAGTGTGTTACTGGCACTCATTCTGTGGAACTGGTGAGACAGAAACATTGGCACACAGAGTTTTCAGCATGCTGGAATTATTATAGTCTGCATCTTCATTATTAATATTCAGCATTTGAAAGACCAGAGTATTTTTAGAGAAATTAACACAATCAAGATGCATAACACAGCTGCCTGGCTTTACAGACTTGCCACTAATCAGGCAGGGACTAGAGCTGAATATTTTTGGATCTTTTATTAAAAATGACTGTTTTTATACAGACATTGGCACATTGGCACATGTATTTAGCCATAAATGCTGTACATACAGAAGCAGTACTATGCAGAATTTTGTCTGAATTCCAAGCACTATAACCTGCTTGTAAACACAACCTCAACTTCCAAGCTACAACTACTCAAAATGATTTCTCTCTCCTTTGTTAGGTGCTGATCCATTTGGATCTCCAACCCTGTGTAGGCCTTGGAATGAAGGAGAAAACCAGATGGAGATAGCAAAGAAAAGGCTCAGAGCTGCATTTGAGTTCTTCACCAAGCTTGGTGTACAGAAATAGTCGAGTTTTTAAGAAAAGCATTTCAGTGTGTTATAAATTAGCACAATACAGCAAGGTTCAAAAGTCCAAGTATACCACCAGGATTTGTTGCAGTGGGAAGTGTTGCCTGATTGGATACTGTTTGTGTTGAGTTTCCACACCCAAGATGTAATAACGTGGATCCAGTTCATTCATGTTTTTGGAAGCTGTAGAGAAACCAGATAACCCAAAGAAAACCTCTCCAGCTTCCAAAAACATAATTGTATTGGATCGACACATTCACATTCTTGGGTTAGTTCATTGATCAGCATAGAAGAAGTTTAGAGAACCTTAAAGAAACCCTCTTGAGGAAAACATTGAATGGTGAACTTTGCACAGATAGTAATGTACAATGTATTTGGAATGTCTTCACACCCTTTTACGTTACTCATATATTGTAAATTCCCCAACTCAATATACCACAATAAGAAGGTGAAATTTAAAAAACTTTGAGACATTAATTTAAAAAGGAAAACATTGTCTCTGAAGGTTTGGTGGGGCAGCCACCGGTTTCCACACATGTTCCGGCAGCATATAGTCTGTCAAATTAGAGGCTATGAAATTGTTCCTAGATGTTAGTTAGTTTCTGCAATAGACGGTTTTGTCCAGGGTGTTTCTCTGACCTCCATCCAATAAATTGTGATAGGCTTCAGCTACACCAACCTCAAACCTAATAAAAACTTAGATATTGAATTAGTAAATATAATCTTACAATGTATAGTACAATCAGGTAAAATTTCACTGTTTTTCTTCCAGGTGAAATACTACACCTTTCATGACAGGTGTGTATTCAAGTTGCAAATTTAACACATTTTGAAAAAATATTTAATATTTATTGAGGTATCCACCTGTGTCAGGGACATAGCCCCGGAGGGGAACACTCTGCAGGAGTCCAATAGAAACTTGGATGAGATAACTGACTTAGCACTGGAACTGCAACAGCAGACCGGAGTGAAAGTGCTGTGGGTCACCTGCAACCTGTTTGCACATCCCAGGTCAGTCTCCATTGTGAGTTCTGAATTCTTTAAATCATCTTCAGGGAGGGATAACAAAGTCTCTGTCTCTTTCTTTCTCACATCATATCTCTGCTTGGGAGATGTCATGACAGTAAAAAAGCTGCATGATGGGTGGACTTTAGGGGAAGTAAATAACAACAACTATGCCACGTTCAAAGTCAATTAACTCAGCTTTCTTTCCCATAATGTTGATTGGTTTGCACTTCAGCAAGTTGTTAGGCTGATTAGATATATGTGTTAACAAGCAATTGAACCTAATAAATTGGCCAGTAATTGTAGGGACCAATAAATTAACATTCAGATCAGTTCTATAACATAGTGGTAACCAGTGAAAGATTTAAGAATGGGTGTAATGAGTTCATTAACATAACACCGTGATATAAATTACCGCAGGCACTATTTGCTTCACTGTTGCTTACTCAGTTTTAGAGAAATGTAATTACTATATGCTCCCTGTACACATGTAGATATATGAACGGAGCTGCTAGTAACCCAGACTGCCATGTTTTTGCCTTTGCTGGAGCTCAATTGAAGAAAGGGCTGGAGATCGCCAAGAAGCTGCAAGCTGAGAACTTTGGTGAGACCAACTTTTAGATTCTTTTACTATCTTCTTCTTGGTATTTTGTCCCCTCCCTTCATCAGGGGTCGCCACAGCGAGTCAATCATCACTGCAAAACTTGCATCATTGATTTGGCAAATGTTTTACACCAGACTCTATTACTATAAGTCTGTGAATTCCCAGATCCCATCAAAAGCTTCAAAGCTAATATTGAATCATTTAGGACATCCAATTATATTTAATATACACTGAAGTATCACTAGATTAGGAACACCTGGCAGGTGGCGTGTAATTAATGATAAAGTGCCCGTTTGTGGTTACGTCACAATTGGCTCTTATATAAGGTGTCTACTGCACAGCTGAATGCTAATAAGGTTAAATGGAGACTTTTAATAGACTTTAATTGTAGAAAGTTAGTTGGAAAACCGGAGGTAAGGTACAAATGTTTAGGCAACAGCTACACCTGTGATCTTTTCCCATGCTATGGTATTACAGATGTACAAAGAGTGCAGGTACCATAAAAAAACATTCAGCTGAAAGTCAAATGAAAAGCAATTGGGATGGAATAAAATAAAAAAGTGAAGGGATTTCACAGAATGAAACAACAAAGTCAAAAGAAGAAATCATTTTAAAATGCAGAAACTCGGCTGATATCCGGCTTAAATATAAATGTTTTCAACCTAGATTGGCCAGAAGTGTGATTGATCCAAGAGATGTGTATTGAATTAGCAGACCTGCTGCAGCAGATATGGTTAGACTTGCATATGGATTCTGTTTGGTTGCTATAATTAATCACAAACTTGACTAACCCAATTTAGCCATGTGTTCCTAATCCAGTGATAATGCAGCGTTATATTAATGAACATCAATGAATAATAAGTAAAGTTTTAAGCCTCTTTTCTGCACAGTGTTCTGGGGAGGTCGTGAAGGCTTCGTCACTGCTCTCAACACTGACGTGTCAGCTGAACTTAAGCACATGGCCAGCTTTTTCAAAATGGCCGTAGGTAAGACATAGCATTAGATTTATTTGAATAGGCATTCTATGTTTTGTCACCAAAGAATGAACCACCTCAGTTTTAATTTTAGCTTATAAAGAGAAGATTGGTTTAAAATGCCAGTTTCTCATTGAGCCCAAGCCAAAGGAGCCATGCAAGCACCAGTACGACTACGGTAAGCATTTCAGAACAGCAAGTGCATTTTAACATACATTTAAATATATTAGACAAATATTGCTTATGTCAATATTACTTGAGTGAGGATGGATGGTTTGTAATTTGTCATGTGATCATTTTCCAGCTACAACCCTAAATCAGTAAATGTTGGGACAGTATTTAAAATGCAGTAAAATACTGCAGTGTATTTTTGATCTGACTTATCCTAGATAGTTTTTTTCTGGACAATTCATCCATCCATTTATTCACCTGCGTTTGAAGGCTAGTCGGTACCCATCTGGCAGCGTGCATGTCTTGGGACTGTAGGAGGAAACCGGAGCACACGGAGAAAAGCAGTGTGAACATTGGGAGATCATGCTCCATATAAACTCCGCACTGAAATTTTCCGGGTCGTCCCACCTGCTCATTGCACCTGTGTGCCGCCTTCTGGACAATTCCTTTAATTTTAAAGTAAAGATTCATTGAGGAACAATGTTTTTACTTCAATTTCACTTGCTCCTCAATAACTCAACCTTTTGTGGATGCCGTTTTTGTACCAAATCATTATAATAACTTTTGAATAAAGTTTGAAATCACATTCTTTAGTTTTTACCTTTTTACTAGTCCCTGTTCCAACTTTTTAAGAATGTGTGTATTTGAAATGCTGGAATGGATGTTTATTAACGAACGAAACCAGAAAAAGAAACATATTTAATGTTCAAACTGAATGAAATAACAGTCAAATAAATGTAAGAACACTAAATATTCTGTTTAACATTTTCCATACTGTCCCAACTTTTTCTGAATTGGAGCTGTTTATTTCCTGATTGTTTTTCCCCATTTTGACAGATGCAATGAGTGTTATTGGATTTCTTAAGCATTTTGGACTGGATAAAGACTTTAAACTGAACATCGAGCCAAATCACACCACCCTGGCTGGACATTCTTATGAACACGACATCATCATGGCCTCTGTGTATGCTATTCTGTATATTCACTGACATTTCATAAATGTTATTTCATGTTGCTTTACACTACTAAGTGTGTGTGTGTTGTAGGTTTGGCATGCTGGGGTCTGTGGATGCCAACACAGGCTCCCCTGACTTGGGCTGGGACACGGATCAATTTCCTATGGACATTAGAAATACGACCTTGGTGATGAAGGTGACTTAAATTGTCTGTGTAAAATATGAAAGGATGTTCTTTTACAAAATTGTAAGCTCATATTTATGCACCATTAAATCCCTCAGGCTGTTATTGAGCAGGGTGGCTTGCAGCCAGGAGGATTAAATTTTGATGCAAAGGTCCGGAGGGAATCAACTGATCTGGAGGATTTGTTCATCGCTCACATTGGTGCTATGGATACTTTTGCTCGAGGCTTAAGAAACGCAGCCAGAATAATTGAGGGAGGAGTTATGCAAAATATGCTGCGGGTAATACGCATCACTATCAAATCGCTAGAAATATTTATTACTGTGTTTACAACATTACCTGTCTTGATGGTAATAAAATACCTTTGAATGAGTATCCATAAGCAAACTCTTGCAAAATCTCAAACTTTTGTTTTTGTAGATAGTGTTACTGTATATTCATTATTACATGTCATGTCAAATGCTGCATGGCTGAGTCAGTATCCATTAGTGCTCTGAGTGATAAATAGATTGACAGAATGTCCCAATCTTTGCTCATCCCTGCATTCACCTTTACGTTGTGCTAGGCTGAACCCGGCATACACCCCTCTCTGGAAAATGATCGATTTAAGAATAACGCTGCAGCCCAAATTTCTGGTCCCCATAAGTGGGGTTGTGATCGCTCTTTATCTGGAACCTCCTCTACATACTTAAAGTCAAGTGTGATACTGCTAGCTCCAGACAGTATCGCTTACAGAATCATAGAAACAATCAAGCTTCACTCTAAGTTGGCAATTCCAGCATAATATATTAATTAGGTTTTGGAAATTTTTGTAGTAATGTTTTTTTAAATGATTCCACAAAATCTTGAAATTCTTGCTAGAGTTGCGTCGCACTCATGTCATCTCGATAGTTTAGTGTAAGGCGGTTCGGATTGGAGTTTTAAGTTGGAGGTTCAGTTGCTTGTTAACACAAATATCTAATCAGCCAATCACATGACCACAACTCATGCATTTAGGTATGTAGAGGTGGTCAAGACAACTTGCTGAATTGCAAACCAAGCATCAGGATGGGATAGAAAGGTGATTTAAGTAACTTTGAACGTGGCATCATTGTTCGTGGCAGACGGGTTGGTGTACATATTATAGAAACTGCTGACTCAGAAACTGGGATTTTCTCACACAACCATCTCTATGGTTTACAGGATATGGTCAGAAAAAGAGAAAATATTTAGTAAGTCACAGTTGTGTAGATAAAAACAGTTTGTGAGAGGTCAGAGGAGAATAGGCAGACTGGTTCAAGATGATAGAAACGAAGCAGTAACTCAGAATAACCACTTGTTACAATCAATGAATAGAGAATATCTCTGTTGATGCCATAAAGAGTTAAGGCAAAAGGAGTCTAACATTTTACTAGCAAGGTGTACCTAATAAAGTGTATTTAAGTGTATATTATCTTCTTTCTGCCATTCCAAAGCTGAGTTTCACAGACCACAGTTTTCGAGATAGACAGTGTTTAAACAGTGGCTGATGCGGTCTAGTTGTGTGATCTGGGCATGTGCCTCGTGCCCCCGTTTTCGTGCACAAAATTTCCCATTGATGGGAAATAATCTCAGAAGGAATCTTGTTGCATCTAATTTTGCAAATAGTGACCCTGCAAGATCCCCAGTTTTTGCAAACTCATAACCTGTGACTAGTCTGTGAATCGAAAACCTTTCGTTAGATCTGAGAGGGTGTCAGTTTTCTACTTTAAGGACAACATTAGTTGAAAATTGTAGGATCTGCTGTATTTTTATTAATCCCCCTTATTTACCAGCCTTTTGTTTCCCCGTGCCAACAATTTTAGATGTGTTACTGCCATAAAAATTCATATGAGCTATTATTTTTCATTAAATATAAATTGTAAAATGTCTCATTTCAGCATCTGATAGATATGAATGAAATATTTGTTTGCAAATCACCTCATTCTGCCAGTTGATTTTCAGTTGGGGGTTGTATAAGACAGAAGCTGAAAACTGCTCCTATGTCAGAAGTTGGAATTCTTTTGAGACTATGTGATTTGTGCTTCATAGGAGCGCTATATGAGCTTCAGCCGTGGGATTGGCCAGAAGGTGGAGGAGTCCAATTGCTCCTTGGAGGAATTAGAGGTTTTTTACTACTTTATCCAAATAATTTTTGTGATTTCTTCACAAAACTGTGTGTATTTACATTACTGTATATGTTTATTCACAGGAGTTCATCAAGCAAAACGGAGACCCTAAAGTTTCATCAGGAAAACAGGAGCAATATGAAGCCATATTTAATCGTTACTTGTAAGAGTAATTTTCAAATACGTGAAATAAAGCATGAGTAAATTCAGGTGTAAGATCAAATCTATTAATACCTTTACATGCAGTTCAGATTTATTTGTACACATCACCACAGGGAGATTTACTCAAAAGAGGCCCTGAATATTTTATATAATACTTTAAATCTTTAATGCAGTTTTATCCTGCTTTAAGTATTCTTTATTCCATCAGAAAGGTTTTAATCTTTTGCCGTAAGGGTATGAGTATTAACTGAATGACTTTGCAGCAAAATCGAAATATTGGGTTACCGTGATTCATCTGTTCTTCTCAGAGAACCCTTAAAGGTCACAAGGTTGGGGTTCCATGAAGTTGACATTCGGGCTCCTTTCGAATGAATATCCTTGTAGTTTAATGAAAAACAAAAATAAATCCATGTTTAAATCAACTACCTCAGTTGAGGTAAACCCTAAATTAAAAAAACAGAAACCTGGCCTTAACAGTTTACACTGGATTTACTCAACACAATCAGTGATGAACGTTTATACCCTGAGGTTACCCTCACAGGAAACACACAGATAACACAAACTAAGGACCACCCCTTTCTCGAGAATCAAATCCAGTACGGCATATACGTTTAAAACACAGACAAAAGCAGAATAGGTTGGTGAAAGTTGAAAGATGTAATGAACAGTTGATACTTATATTTCAATTAGTAAGTAGAAACTACAACTTAGACTTACATACTTCTTAGCATGCAGAGATTTATACGTATTACACTGTTTTAATACAGTGTGTTCTGGGCAATACATTTTAAAAATATAGAAAGTTTTCTAAAATCATTTTAGTGCAACATCTAGTAATATGTAATAATTTGTACTATACCCACTCACTTCGTCCATTTATTCTCTCCTACTTAACCCAGATGGAGTCACGGGCCAGCCAGTGCCCACCTTGCAACACTGGGCACAGGGGCAGTAAAAACATAGGCAGGGTGCCAGTCCATCATAGGGCACACACACACTATCACACTAAGGGCCACTTTAGATACACTTAATAAATTAACACCTAATTAACCGAAGATTGCCCGCACGAACATGATGAGAACATCCACACAGAACTCCACACAGAAATTTCACAGCAAAAATGGTCTTGCTGTGAGGTGACGGCACCAAAGGTGCCCACAGTGAGTCACTTGCATTACCCTTTCGGACCGGATAATTTAGAGTCTCCGTTTCACCTAGCATGCATGACTTGGGACTGTGGTGGGGAAACTGGAGTACCCGGAAGAAACCCATAAGAACATGAGGAGATTCAAACCCCACACAGAAATTTCCTAGGTTCACCCACCCGGGGATCGAACCCAGCTCCTGTTTACAATGTTTAATCAATGTTGATACATTTGAACACTTTTTATTGGAAGTTTATTTTACTCATGAATGTGTGATACAGTCATTCTTCCGCTCGATCCACACGGGGTCGCCGAACAGCTGGTACCCATTTTGCTTAGGAAGCTTAGACAAGCTTTTAAAACATCTATATAAAAGTCCATATATGTGCATATAAATCCGTTTTAGTTTTTATTTTTGTACAATATTTATGTCTCCGTGACATTTGGCACGCCTTTAGAATTTTAGGAGCTGTCTAACCGGAGAAGTCGAATATCCGTGACGTCACATCATCCTACCGTCCGTGCTGCCTGGCTGACTAATAAGAAAATAGGGTGAGCTCTGCTTACTCCTTCCTGTCTTCTGATTGGCTGAACAGGCACCTAAGAGGCGTGATTTAAACGTCTGCGAACCGGGAACAGATGCGCTCCTTGATTAGCATAAATTATTCAGCATCATCTGTTCTCGAGACTGTACCTGGACTTACTTTGTATTAACTTTATAATTATTATTAATGTATATATATATATATATAATTATACTTTATATATATATTAGATATTTTAAGGCCGGTATATAATTAAATAATTGCGTCTGGTGAAATTAATTAAATCATGTGGACATTTTTGGGTCTCGCGAGCTTCACGTATATCTACAATAAATGCGAGGGGTTTGTGGCTCACAGAGAGCTGCTGATAGCTGCGGTGGGTTTTCTTACACTGGGAGCAATCCTTACATTCCACAGATACCGGGGTCTAAAAACATCCCAAATATTACAGCTACCTCTGGAAATCTTATCAGTTCTTCCTTTCACAAATAAAATCATCCACAAGTCAGACCATTATCAAAGAAACAACGCAGCACGTGCCAACATAAAGGTAAGTACAGGTTATGATCTGTTTAGTGATGAATAACTATTTATTGGCTTTTTATTACAACGTTTAATAAACATTATAAATTAATGAAATAAATTATTTAACGAAATATGGAGTAAAAACATCAACACTATTGGATCATTCTCGGGAACGATACTATGACGTCAGCTGACATCAATATATTCTTTTCTTCATTTTAATAAATAAAATGTCTGAAATGTGAAATATAATTGCAGAAACCTTTGCCATGTCATACTACGCACACGTGCTATTAGGATAGGGATATGCTGATTGAGCCTCCCAATCTCATGTCAGATTTAAGGGCAATTTAGAGACATTATCTAGCCTTGCCGCATGACTGAACTGTGTGAATAAAATGTGAGCACCCAGAGGAAACCCATGCAGACATGGGGAGAACATGAAAACTCCATACAGAAAGGACCATGGACCCCCACCCCAGCACTCAAACCCAGGACCTTATTGCTGTGCGGCGGCAACGCTGCCCACTTTACCACCGCACCGCCTACGAAACTAGAAATATTGCATTAAAACAATTAAATTCAATTCCAATTTGATTTCTAAAGTAATTATCATTACCAACATGATTGTTACAGCCGGCAGTGGAGGTTGAGTGCCCCCTCCCACTCCACCCCAAATATTTGCAGTAACAGTTTTTAATTATAACAATAAAAGTCATTACAATTACTTAACTATTGCAATTACAACAGGAAACTCACTTTTTTAAGGTGCACAATAAAAGAACAGTACAAGTTTTAAGAACTTAAATAGACAGACACAATACTTAAGTAGCAAAAATATATACAATAAGATATAAAATATATTAAGAGCATCAATGGAAATACATAAATAATAAATCACCGTTTAACAGTTTTATACTGAACGGCTTGCCTCAAGGTAGTGTGCTGGCCCCACTATTACATCTACACCAATGACCGGTAAAAGACCAGAATACTGAGCGGTTTACCTCTGTGTAACACCTCAAGAGAGTACGTTTAATTCTATAGAAGTAAATCTCACCACAGCCCTAGTTGAGCTACACCACTATTATGAGTGCAGCCATTTACACGCAAACCCCGCAAAGAACCAATTCTAAGCTTTCAATCTCAGGAACCAGGAAGAAAATCAACCACTTAACATTACATAGTCTGGAATACCCATCAAACACTGCAACAACCCTGTCTACAGTGATGTAACCCTGGATCATACTCTCTCCTACAAGGAACATATCAAAACCATCAAACTGAATGTTAACTCCAGAAATAACATCCTTCGGAAGCTGACCAACTTCAAATGCCCACAGCCCACACACTAAGACGCACTACTCTAGCTCTGTGCTACTTCTCTGCAGAATATGCATGTCCTGTATGGGAGAGACCACCCCATGCCAGACACATAGACCTAGCGCTTAATAACATCTGCTGCTTAATCACTGGCTTCCTTGAAACCCATCAACAAAAACAATCTGTGCCTCCTCACTGGCATTGCCCCAGATGTGAAACGAGAAGTCGCCAGCAAAGTAGAGATGACCAAGGCCAATTATAAGTGCCACCCGCTTTATGAAAGTGTACCCCTAGCCCAACAGCTGAAGTCCAGGAGGAGTTTTCCCAGCCATGTCCAGCCCCTATCTACATCATGGGAAGAAACTAGACTCCAACTATGGACAAAAAGGCTTAAGGATGATCCCCCTCCAAACGACATAGGCACATCCCTCCACTTGAAGCCCTCCCTGCAGGCTCTGGAGCACCATGGGCTCAGTGGAAGACTCTCAACTGTTTGAGAACTGAAATAGGGAGATTAAAAGATGCAATGGCCAGATGGGGATATGAAACTGACCAAATCATCTGTGATTGTGTAGATGACCACACAATGCAACACTGCCTTGTCTGCCCCTTACTACCCAACCAGTGCAGCCCGATTTATCTTGCATTGTTTAATAAAAGCGCAAAGAACTGTGTAAAGAAATGGGAAATTGTCAAATAACCAACACACTTTAAGTCCTGAAAAGAAGAATTAGCCATTTCACACAAATCAGAAAAACATGCAGGAATTGTAGGTCTGAATTTGTATTATGAATATGATTTGCGTTATTTGGAAGATGTATTAGCGTATTGAAGTACAAGCTCCCCAATTTGCCAATTTCACACACACAGCCATATGATAGATAATAGAAAATTGCTTTGTGGCACAGATTTTTTTTAAGTGCTTGTGCCACCCACACATGTCAAGTGCCAAAAACCACTGACTGGTGGCATTTCCCCACTTTCCCCTATTTCTCTTTATGCCTTAATTCTCCCTTTTTCCTTTTACCTCCAATCATTACTCATGTTCAGGGAGTTACCCGGAGGAAACATGTACAGACAAAAGAAGATATAGGAAGTACCTCAAAGTGTGCATCCTCTGGTGACCCGGAGCCAGACATCATCATTGTCGGTGCGGGTGTACTGGGTTCCGCAATTGCCGCCGTGTTGGCGCAAGATGGCAGGAAGGTTACTGTAGTGGAGCGAGATCTGGGCGAGCCTGACAGAATCGTGGGAGAACTTTTGCAGCCTGGTGGCTATCAGGCACTCAGAGAGCTGGGGCTGGGGAGTAAGTTATAATGAATGACTCATTTTGGCAAGCGATGCTAAATAGAGGTACACATTTATTAATTCCTAACAAAAATACATATAACTTTGTTTAGGTGCAGTAGAAGGACTGGATGCTCATGTGGTCAGTGGGTATGTAATCCACGACACAGAGAGTCTCTCGGAGGTGGAAATCCCTTACCCACGAGATGAGAAGGGTGTTCAGTGTGGCCGAGCGTTCCATCATGGTCGTTTTATTATGGGGCTGCGACGTGTTGCTCTCAAAGAACCTAAGTAAGCTTCCAATTAACACACTATAAAAAAAACAATGTACTTTATAAATGCCATGTCCACATTTATTAAACCTGAGAGAAATGGGCTGAGAAGGTAATGATCTTACACGTTTACCACTCATAGTCTGCAAACCTACAGACTAGGCTCGACATAAATCAGGCAGGAATATTGCACAAGATGTGATTTTGTTCTAGTGACCACTGCTAGAGTACTGTTGCATTTGATTCTTAAACACTTTAAAACAAGGTATTAGCAAATAATGTGATGTATTGTATTGTGGTCTCGAGCTTTTCTCTCTGGTGTTAAAGCGATGAATATGACAGTGTTTTCAATTGTACAGTCTGAAGTTTGTGGAGGGAACAGTAACCAGTCTGCTGGAGGAGGATGGCAGTATAATAGGAGTTCAGTATCGAGAGAAGGACACTGGGAAAACCAAGGTTCACTTTCTCTCTCTCACTCTCTCTCACACAGTCAAAAATTATATTTATTAATGTGTATTGATTTATTCATTTATTATCTGCTTAATCCACAATGGGTCGCAGGCTAGCCGGTGCCTATCTGGCAACTCTGGGTGCAATGGCAAGAACAGCCCTAGACAGGGCTCAAATCTATTGTAGGGAACACACATTCACACACTAAGGGCCACTTTATATACAGTACACCAATTAATCTAGCATGCATGTCTTTGGAATTCTGGAGGAAACCCAGAGCACCCGGAGAAAACCTGCACGTACATGCAAACTCCCCACTGAAATTTCCTGGGTCCTCGGTGATCGAAAAGCTTCCTTCAACTCACTTCAAAGCACCAGCTCTTAGATCCAGTTCCTTTGTGACTTGTACCTTGGGGAAAAATGGACCTGAACAGTACCTTTTTTTGGATAGTGCAGTCCGATTTCAAAACGATTCTGTCTATCAGCAGGAGCGTAGTAAATGGGCACGGACATCATTCTTTATACACAATTGTACACAGAACGAAATTTCGTTGCATTTGACTCGCCCAGATTTACAGAGTAAAGAATCTACAGATACATAGTATCCCAAAAAAACTGTATTTTATAAAAATATACATGTGTGTGAATGAGAGGGAGGCAGGTGGAACAGTCAGGCTACAGGGAGAAGTGGTCACAAAGGTGCAGGAAT
>JAOUQV010000021.1:7756007-7766424 GCA_028565295.1 Aspidoras spilotus | reverse complement strand
AGGCTTGTTCAATTTAGCCATGAAACCTCCCACACTAAAATGACAGGTGTTTCAGTTTCATTGTCTAACCCCTGTAGTATGATATACAATTTCAGACATGCAAGTTTTATGTTTTATTTTCCTGTTCAAATTCAAATAAAGATACGGAAGTATCCCGATTGTATATTAATGAGAAATGCTTACCTTATATAATTAATAATGTATATTTGTATAGAAATACTATATATGAATGCAGACTTACTTTGTCTAACTCACTGACAGGAGTCCTGCTTTTGGGAGATGCCTACAACATGAGGCATCCTCTGACCGGAGGGGGGATGAGTGTGGTACTCAACGACGTCCGCATCTGGAGACAGCTGCTCAGGAATATTCCAGATCTGTATGACGATGACGCCATGCTTCTGGTAACAAGGCTTTCTTACTAAAGGGGAAGGATAGGTGGTTTTCAGGAAGACACTGGTGGTTAAGAAGATGCCAAAGGAAGCGCAGAGGTGGTAGTAAAGAGCTTCCAGATGACTGGTAGCAGCATCAACAGTGATTAAACAGACAGGCAGATATGTACTTGGTGTCTCATCTGGACAGGTGAAAAGCTGGTGGTGGAATAAGGACAGGCAGGAGGTTAATTAGAGGAAAAGGTTAGCGAAGAAGGAATGGGACAGCAAGTACAAGGAGACGCTCCCTAAGACAAAGAGGCAGGTAGCAAAGGACCCTATAAGAGATGGCCTATAATAAGATGTTACTGAGGAGGGAGAGAAGGAGTTGTATCAGCAGACAAAACAGAGAGCGGGAAAGGATGTCAGGGTGATCCAGAATACAAATGGAAATGTAATGAAAAGTTTGGAGAGGGTGAGGAAAAGATAGAAGGAGTATTTTGAGGAGCTGATGAAGAGAATGACAGGGAAAGAGGAGTGGAAGGCACATAAATTGGGAGCAGGAAGTAGCAAAGGTTAGCAAGGATGAAGTAAGGAAAGCTTTG
The DNA here is from genome assembly GCA_028565295.1 of Aspidoras spilotus. Classification (NCBI taxonomy): domain Eukaryota; kingdom Metazoa; phylum Chordata; class Actinopteri; order Siluriformes; family Callichthyidae; genus Aspidoras; species Aspidoras spilotus. The sequence continues at coordinate 7,765,448 of JAOUQV010000021.1, read as the reverse complement.
AAAAGGATAAAGGGAAAAGTAGTCAGACCTGATAACATACCGGTTAAGGTATGGAAATGTATAGGAGAGATGCGAGTGGTGTTTTTGACTAGTTTATTTAAGTAGATTTTTGAGAGTGAAATGATGCCTGAGGAATGGATGAAAAGTGTACTTGTACCAATTTATAAGAACAAGGGTTATGTGCAAATTTGTATCAAATAAAGGGGCATAAAATTGATGAGCCATACAATGAAGAGTTGTGGAAACTAGGCTTAGACAAGAGGTGAATAAGCAGCAGTATGGTTTCATGCCAAGAAAGAGCACCACATAGGTGAATAAAATTCAACTGCTGTAAAAGAGAATACATGTATGAAAGAGAGGACGGCAGGTAGAATAGTCAAGCTACAGGGAGATGTGGTTATAAAAGTTAATTTAATTGGAATTAAATGTCCAAAGAAAATTGGGCAGCATGAATTGGATCGAGAAAAGTGTCAGGAGTGATATGTGAAAAGATTATAAGACTGAATTAAGACTGTCCTTGTAATGTTTGGAGACAGTGGCAGAAGCTCAAGATGTTGAGAAGTGACCAGGATGGACAGAATTAGGAATGAGATTACAGGTTGGAAAAAAGTTAGACTGATCTGGTTCTTAAATCTACAGAGAAGAGACAGTGGGTATATTTGGTAGGAGGATGTTGTAGATGGAGCTGCCAGGCCGGCAGCTGAGAGGAAGACCAAAGAGGTGTTATATGGATCTGGTCAACGTAGATATGCAGGTGGCAGGTGTTAGAGCAGAAGATGTAGAGGACAGAGTGACTTGGAAACGATTGACACGTTGTGGTGACCCCTGATGAAGAGAGGTGAAATAAAAAGTTCATACATCAAGATAATCTGACCTTGCTGTACACACATGAGCAGCTATTATAATTATCCTACCATTCTAAAAAGAGCAAGAAGTAAGTTTATAAAACTGTCATTCATATGCTAGCAGTTAACAGAACTAATATGACATTTTATCAGTCAAGGCTAATAAACAGCTCTGACTCATTTTACACACACCCATATACACACCCACACAAATAATAGAGAAGACATTCTACATATTTGTGGACAGAAGCAGAACTAAATTTAGTTCTCCTTCAATTTGCTGTTATAATTTGCTCCAATATTCGGGGACAGGTTTGCACTAGATATTGGAACATGGCTGAATATTTTTATGATACAACCTGTTAGTTCAAGTGAAAGGAAGGATCACAAATAGGTGTGATGGTCATGTGTGCAATTTTTTGGCCATATAGTGTTCTTTAGTCATTATTAAGAAGTTAAATATCATCAGAAAGTTTATTTATTTCAGTAATTCAATACAAACAGTGAAACACTTAGTCTTAGAAAATTAGAATATTATATAAAATGCATTTATTAATGAATTTATTTTGGCCTACTGAAAAGTATGTACAGTAAATGCACTAAATACTTGGTCGAGGCTCCTTTGACATGAATTACTGCATCAATGTGGCGTGGCATGGACGCGATCTGCCTGTGGCACTGCTGAACTGTTTTGGAAGCCCAGGTTGCTCGTCTGAATTGTTGGGTCTGGTGCCTCTCATCTTCCTCTTGACAATACCCTATATATTCTCTATGGGGTTTAGGTCAGGTGAGTTTGCTGGTCAATCAAGCACAGTGATACTATGGTTATTAAACCAGGTATTGGTACGTTTGTCAGTGTGGACAATAATGTTTTCATCTCTGAAATGCTTGTCGAGAGAGGAACGCAAATTTCCTGGTAGATGCCTGCACTGTCTGCACGGACTTCATAAAACCCAGTGGACCTACACCAGTAGATGACATGGCTCCCCAAACTAAAACTTCACACTAGACCTCAAGCAGCTTGGATTGTGCCTCTCCACTCTTACTCCAGACTCTGGGACCTTGATTTCCAAGTGAAATGCAAAATTTACTTTCATTACTTTTCATAATGTGTGTGTTTCACTCTTTGTATTGAATTACTGAAATAAATGAACTTTTTGATGATTTTCTAATTTATTGAGATGCACCTATGGTATAAATGAGAATGCACATTTTCTATAATGTGTGCTTTTGTTCAACAGGCAAAGAAGAAGTTCTACTGGAAGCGCAAGTCATCACACTCGTTTGTTGTGAATGTGTTGGCTCAAGCTCTTTACGAGCTGTTCGCTGCAACTGACAGTACGTCCATGTCATAACTTTAAGTGTTTCTATAAGGGCGAGTCAAAAATATTCAGCACCAGTTATAAGTATCCACTCCGTGTCTGATAAAATTGGAAAAGAATGAAAACATCCTAATTTAATGTATTAATGTATTGATCCCGTAGGAAAATGCTTTTTTTGCATTTAACCCATCCAGGGGTGAAATCATGAAGCAGTGTGCTGCCCCTATTGAGGTGCACAGGCAGCAGTCGGGTGTTGGCTGTCATGCTCAACAGCACTTCAGCCATGACTTGCCTAGAGGGTGGGGCTCCAACCAGCGATCTTTCGGTCCCCAGCCCTCTACCCTATCTATTTAGCCATAGCTGACCCCCCCCCAAAAAAAAAAGAAAAAAAAGAAAAAGTACAAAAATCAACCATCAGCTGTGAATCATGGAAAAGGACATTCAACAGTGCTTGTTATTCAATCTGTGGGCAGGTGACTTAAACAAACAGACACACACACACACAAGTACACTAGACATATAATATCTAAGTCATCAGCCTTCCGCCCTACTGTGATGCACTCTTTTTTATCTGGATGGCACTAAATTCTTTTGTCACTACGTCACTATTGCTCCACTCATTCTGACATGGCTGCACAAATAAATCTCATGCTACATGCTAGGTGAATTGGAGACACTAATCCCAAGAGAGTGAAGGTTGCATCAGGAAGGGTATCCGGTGTAATACATATGCCAGATTGATAATGCGAGTGATCCTTGGAGGCAGGGAAGAGCTAAAAGATGGAAAAAAGTGATGAGCCTTATGGTCCACAAACCTCTGCTCAGACTCTCCACACACTTTTTAAGGTGTTAAAACATCCTCCCTATAGTCCTGATATTGCCCCAGCAGACAATCACCTGTTTGACCTTGAAAGAACAACTATAAAAATTAGGATCCATGTATGATTAAGTGGTGAAGACAGTGGTTCATTGGTGGCTTTCAGCTCAAAAAACCAAAGCTTGTACGTAAAAAAATCCATTTCTTTACGTATTTATAATACAGAAGCTATTTTTAAAACCCCAATCCGAAAAAATTGTGTTAGAATAAAAAAAAAAAGGACTTTGGTCCCAACACTATGTTTTGAGTGCAGTAGGTAATTTCATACATTTTTAACATGTTGCTAGTTGTGGACTCAGTTATTGTGATATTTTGATACGAGTGTTTAGGGTCATTTCAGATTGTATTGTGACAATCAACAGTTCATAGATTCCAATAGCAACAGTACAGTAAAAGTAAAATTGTAGAATTCAGCCAGAAGCCATTTAAAGGAGTTAAATAGTTTAAATATAGTTTAAATATCTTGTATTTGAGGTTAGAATTAATAATAATAATCAAAAACCGAATGTTATTTTATCTTTCATTGTATTGCAGTTACAGTTTTATATAAAAGAGCAGTTTCTTCAGTAGAGTTCTTAAGGATGTGACCTTGTATTGGAAATATTTTATTGTTAACTGTCTGTCCAGCTTCACTTAGATACAACATGCGACGACAGAAAACATGTTTTATAGGAATAATAATAAAGTTATTTTTACAGAAACCCGGCCCCATTTTAGAAAGCTTTATATATATATAGATTCCTGCATTCAGCCAGTATTGTTTAAGCTTCTTTTGTCCATGTTGAAAAACAGACCCATTCTTTCATTATTTCCCACTTAATACACATGGGGTCGCAGGGCCTAGATAGTGCGCCACTCCATTGTAGGTTTCACACACACAGTCACACACACACACACACACACACACATAGGGCCACTTTAAAGAGACAAAGTAACCTAGCATGCATGTCTTTGGAATGCGGGAGAAAACCGACACAGATAGGGGAAGAACATGCAAACTTCACACAGAAATTAAGAGTCGTCCCTCCTGGGGATCAAACCCGGGTCCCTCTTTCCTGTGAGGTGACAACACTATCCACTGCGATACTAAAGTGACGACAGACACAGTATTTGAAAATCAGGGACATAATATATTTATGTATTTAAAACCAGAAAGGACCCTACAACCAGAGTGTGGATAATTTTTGACTCCCTCTTATACATGATTTAAACTCATTATAATAAGCTGTGGTTCATCAGTAACAAATCCAGGTTTAAGATCATGTACAGTATTTTGTACCGTCATACAGACGGTTTTCAATCCAGAGGGAAAGAAATGTTTTTTCTTCTTCATCAGGTTCTCTGCACCAGTTAAGAAGAGCCTGCTTCCACTACTTCAAACTGGGTGGAGAATGTGTCACTGGACCAGTTGGTCTGCTGTCTGTGTAAGTAATATACCAATAACATGCTGTATACACACAATGCTCAAAATGCTGACACTAGGTTATGTTCTCTTACCAGATTATCACCAAAGCCCATGACTCTGATTGGACACTTTTTTGCCGTGGCCTTGTACGCCACCTACTTCAGCTTCAAGTCAGAGTCATGGCTGATGAAACCGAGAGCCTTGGTGAACAGTGCAGCAATTCTTTACCGTGCCTGTGCCATCATGTTCCCCCTCATCTATTCAGAGCTGAAGTACCTGCTGTACTGAGCCATGTGACCGACCTAAAGACTTCAATCAGTTATACAGGAAAGCACTTCTCTGAGAAATGAACCAGATGTGCCTTACAAACTGTACATCATGCAGATCTACATACCCCACATCTGTGTGGTACATTATAAAGAGCTTGCATCACACACACACACACAGGCCATGACTGCTTTTAAACGACTTGAATCAAGTATCACTTTAGTTTTACATGTCACTCTTAAATTTTATGATTTTTCGTTTAAATTAAAAAGAAATCAGGGGCCTGATGTTTTCAATGGCGCACAGCTGCAGCTGCGGAATTCTTCACCTCAGTAAGTAGAAGAGAAAATGTTACATTATTTTGTATTAAAAATGAGGATAAAGAATTTTTGCTTGTACTGTTAATGCTGTTATATTTTATTTCTTTGAACATCGATGTTTCTGGATATTTTACATTTCCACACGTTTGAAAAACTGCATCATTTTACTCTTCTCTTTCTCTTCAAACACGAGTAACATGCACCTTACCCGTCTGCTTAAGCCAGTACATGTCCAGGCCCATCTGAGTTTGCTAGAGAGCATATGAATGATCCAGAAAAGGATTGAGAGAATTAATGAAACCAAATAGAACTTTTTGGTAAAAACTCAACTCGTCGTGTTTGGAGGAGGTAGAATGCTTAGTAGTATCCCAAGAACACCATCCCTACTGTGAAGCATAGGGATGGAAACATTATGCTCTGAGGCTGTTTTTTCTGCAAAGAGACAGGACGACTGATCAGTGTTAAAGGAAGAATGAACAGGGCGATGTATCGTGAGATTTTAAGCCAAAGCTTATTTCCACCAGTGAGAGCACTGAAGATGGAATGTGGCTGCATGACAATGATCCCAAACGCACTGCTCGGGCAACAAAGTAGTGGCTCTGTAAAAAGAATTTCAAGGTCCTGGAATGGCCTAAACAGTCTCCAGACCTCATCCCCCTAAAAAAGTTTGTGAGGAAATTTGGGAGTCTGTGTTGCCCCAAAACATAACTGATCCAGAAGAGATGAGAATGGAGGATTGGGCCAAAATACCAGCTACAGTGTGTGCAAACCTGGTGAAGACTTACATGAAATGTTTGACCTCTGTCATTGCCAACAAAGGTTATACACTATATTTCAAAAGGTATTTGCTCACCCATTTAAATTATCAGAATCAGGTGTTCCAATAACTTTCATGGCCACAGGTGTAAAAATGCTTCAGCATACCAAGACATTTTGAACAATTCCATGCTCCCAACTTTGTGGGAACAGTTTGGAGCTAGCCCCTTCCTCTTCCAACATGACTGTGCACTAGTGCACAAAGCAAGGTCCATAAAAACCATAGATGACAGAGTCTAGCGTGAATGAACTTGTCTGGCCTGCAAATAGTCCTGACCATAACCTGATAGAACATTTTGGGATGAATTAAAACAGAGACTGAGAGCCAGGCCTTCTCTTCCAACATCAGTGTGTGACCTCACAATGCGCTTCTGGGAGAATGGTCAAAAATTCCCACAAACACACTCATAAGCCTTGTGGACATCCTTCCCAGAAGAGTTGAAGCTGTTCTAGCTGCAAAGGGTGGACCAATGTCATATTGAACCCTATGGATTAGCTCATATGTGAGTCAAGGCAGGTGAGCGAATACTTTTAGAAATATAGTATATTACAAAGTATTAAGCTGAACTTTTGTTAATAACCAAATACTTATTTTTCACCATAATTTACACATAATTCTTAAAAATCCCACAATGTGATTTTATTGTGTTTTTTCCTCATTTTTCTCTCATAGTTGAAGTGTAACATATGATGAAAAGTATAGACCTCTCCTATCTTTCTAATGAGGACTTGCACAATCAGTGGCTGACTGTTGTTTTTGCCCCAGTGTAGATGTTCATTTTCTATGCATTCTGCATAAAGTTAGTAGATTATTGTGTAACATCATTAAAAAGGTTATATTCATTTTACACTTTTAGGGGCAGGGGGAATTTGGTACCTCCAATTTACATAGCATGCATGTCTTTGACTATGGGAGGACCCATAAGGAGAACAGTCAAACACCACACAGAAAGGACCCAGGTTGTCCCAACCAGGAATCGATTAGAAGACCTTCTTGCTATGAGGTGGAGGCTTTTCCCACTGCACTAACATGTTGCCCCTCAACAACAAAAATAAAATACATGTTAAAAAGGAACAAGGCATTAGACAAACATATAAACAGACTGCCTCATTTGACAAAAGCCATAATAAGAAGCAAGTGTGATAGTGAAAGTCTCCAGAAGAACTGATACTTACCAGTTAATTACTGTACTGTGAAAGTCTTAGACGCGCTGAAAATGAACGATGCATTAAAAAATAATGAATATATTTCCACAAGTGCAGTAAAACAGAAACAAACTAGAGTCAGTATTTAAACAAATATAAATGTTTATAATAACAGCAGTGTTTTTATAAAACTCTAACAATTTTATATCTATGCATTAGAACATTGCACACAGTTTCTAAATCAAAATATGAATAGAAATGTATATACTTTTTAACTTAAAAATAAAAATAAACATTGGTCTCTTCGGGTAAAATAGCAGTACCTGCATTTGTCTATGTATCCTGTTTTTAATCTTTTATTATTCCTGTCAATCAATAACTAATATTGAGTTCAGTATAAACACAGTATTTTACAACTGCTTCACATCTGTATTAGAGTCAGCCGGCTTTTGGCATCTGTCAACTGGTATATTCGAGCCCAGGATGCTTTAACTACATCACATATTCACTTGCATTGATTGGTTTTGCCTCAGTAACGGCATCTTTGATGTCACTCCACAAGATTTCCCTCGGGCTAAGGTCCGGGGATTGGGGTTGGCCACTCCATAGCCTAAATGTTGTTGGACTAGAACGAATATTTTGCTCATTTAGTGGTTTGTTTGGGGTCATTATTTTGTAGAAATACCCCTTGTATTATGATTGTATTATCTGTCTTCAATGTGTACTGTGGCTTGTATTCAGAGTTTGGGGGTCATTGGACAAACTGTCCTTCCCTTGGACACAAAATTCATTAGTCCACAAAATGTTTCTTAATTTCTCTTTAGACCAGTTGATGTGTTTTTTGATTAAATGTCTATTGCTTAACACTGGGACTTTGCAGGGACTTCTTGCTAATAAATAATAGACTGATAATCCAGGAGCTAATCCTTAGCTGAGTTTTTGCCATTCGGACTATTCTTCAATCCAGTCGAATGATAGTCTTCAGTTTTCTTCCATGTTTCTCTGGTGTTGCTTTTCCATTTTAAAACACAGGAGATAGTTTTATCTGAACAGTCTCTTACCGTCTGCACTCCTTACAAGTTTTAAGTTGGGACAAAATACAAATTGTAATTTAAAAAACACAATGCAATAATTTACACACTTTATTATAAACTATTAAACTGATAAAACTGATATTGTATTCACAATAGAACCTCCACATTATTGCATTCCGTTTTTTTTTTTAAACGTTACAACTTTGTCCCAACTTTTTTTGAATTGGGGTTATACAATGACTTGAACGACCCATACTCTCTCTGACTTTCAATGAGAAATGCATATGTACAACATTCACCCTTAAATAAGGGGTCACCTGATTCACACCCATTTCCTCACAGAATGATTGACCTCACTAACTGAACTACACACTACATTTATTTAACACACCCCCTTTTAATGGATTATTCAAATACACACTCAAGAGTATGTTTATCATGAATACCGAGTCTGTTGGTTTTCTAAGAATCCACTGCACCAACTGGTAAAAAAGTTTGTATCTGGTCATTGAATTAATACCAAAAACACTGAATTATCTGGTTCATCATACTGAACTGATATTATTTTCAGCACTACTGTATTTTGTTCCGTATTCATTGTTCTACGGTCTGGTAAATTTTACACAGCACAGCACAGAACCTGCTACAGTTCTTCTGAAGAGTTAAACACTTTCTTCATCTACGTAGATAAATAAATAGATCTTGTTCAGTAAATTTGATTTGATTGAATGTAATAAATCATTCAGAAATGAGAACAAATTGAATAACATTTAAAATTGTTAAAAAAGTTCTATAGAGAAGCTACAGAAGAAAGATTTATTTATTGTCTAACGCCATCATCAGCACCAGTGTCTATTCTAATGACAGGAACACGGTCATACTCATACACAAGTCTTATATCATACACAAAGTTAATGTCAATTTAGCATTTCCATTTTACCTAGCATGCATGTTTTTGGACTGTGGGAGGAAACTGGAGCACCCTGAGAAATCCCACGCAAACACGTGAAGAACATGCAAACTCTAGACAGAAATTCCCAGGTCGCCCCTTCCCACAGCGCTATCCACTGCGACACCCCTACAGAAGGAAGATGTAGAAATAAAAATGTCCACTGTAAAGGAATCAGTGCTAATATAAAGTTACTTATTTCTAAATGGTTTCAAATCCCAGGCTCTTTTCTAACTTTACCACTAAGATTTTCATGCTGTAAAATACATGTATTTGCATAAAACATCCACAAGGGGGCAGCATCTACTCTGTAAAGTTAAAAAAACACAAACAAACTTCTTCTTTCGGCCTCTCCCTTTTATCAGAATTTGTATATATCTCCACTTTGGTCTTCCTCTCTGTCTCCTACCTGGCAGCTCCATTTCTAACATCCTCCTACCAATATATCCACTGTCCCTCC
>JAOUQV010000021.1:7650989-7669681 GCA_028565295.1 Aspidoras spilotus | reverse complement strand
CTACTCTCTTATAAACCTTTCCTTTCACTTTTGTCACACATCACTCCTGACACTTTTCTCCATCCACTCCATCCTGTCTGTACTCTCTTCTTCACCTTTTTTTCCACACTTCCCATCTGCTTGGACAGTTGATCTGAATTATCTGAATTCCTGCATCTTTGTGACCACTCCCCCCGTAGCCTGACAGTTTTATCTGCCTCCCTCTCATTTACACACACAGGATTGATGGTCTTATATTTCTTTTCGTCTAAAGAAAAAATAACTTCACATGAATAACACAGAAGCATTTGCATGATAAATAGAATCATTTTATCCATGATGTGAATTGCAGGGACAATATTTCTGTAATTTACCTACTGCATCAAACCCTTCATACACATTCTACTGTCTCAGAGCAAAAATAATGAGCTGGTTGGTATAAACAATATATACCATCATAAACAGTAGCAATGTTAGAATCTGTAGCAAAAAAATTAAAAAACCCAAAATTAATGTCTACTAGTTAAAAAGTATTCTGTTTAAATATGTCCTGCTATATATCTGTAGCCTCTGGCTGGCTGTGAACAGTGACCGAGGATGGAAGGGAGGGAGTGATGGAGCCCATGCAAATTTTGAAGGTTTCTTATCAGTACTGAGGGTGATCAGACTCGGTGTGTGTGAGCGAGTGTGTGAAATTCCAACAGTGGATGTGCCCGCTCCCTACAAGAGCAACAGTCTTCATTCATCCTGCACTAATCCAGATGGGAAAGTCAAAGAGCAGAAAGTGCACAGCCTCGACCTTATTTCATCACCTCCATCACTACCAAAAGAGAGAGGGAGTGAGAAAAAAAAGAGGAGTAGAAAATAACTGACATCGGTGAGGCGCGTTGCTGTTATCTGTTTAATTCATCCTTCCAATCGGGCCTGTCTTTTCCTTCACTAAATTGCCCTTTGACACACATGCCTTCCCATGCATAATCCAGACCTCATGGGCAGAAAAAAAATGAATGGAAGTGAACCGAGGACCTTGAAATAAAATGTCAGTGCCGGCGGACTGATTTGACGGCAAATCAAAGCTCAGAGGTTTGACACAGAATGCGCTTTTTTGAGGTGAGGAAGGGAAAACATGTCCAGGTGAAAAGGTGTCAAACAAGTAAAGAATTCTTTGAAGAAAGGTAAAGTGCAATCTAAATAGGGAGCTGAAATAGGGGTATGGACGGAGAGATGGTGAAGGAGGATGAATGTCAGTGCGGTCGTCTTTAATTTGCAGTGTGAATGTTTATATGCATGAAATGCAGAGAGCTCTTTGAGTTGGACAGCAAATTGGAAAGTGCCAGGTTATCTGTGTGTTTTTATTGAACTTTTGTACTGCTACAAAGTTTTAACTTTTGATGATAAAAACTTACAAGAACCGTTCCTGTAAGGAAGCTCCGACAATGGAGTCTTCTTCCATATTCTTATATAAACATCTACTGACAGAAGATGTATTTCAGAAGGACGATGCACCCTGACCCCCGGCAAAAACTGTACAGGAACGTTTTGAGTAACGTGTCAAAAAAGTTTAAGGTGTTAACTTGGCCTCTATGTCCCTGGGTCTGATTGAACATCAGGGGGATTAGCACTTAAATCATCTACAAGATATTACAGCATACCTTCAGCAGTTGTGTTGTGTCCGGAGCAATTTGGCATTACATTTATTCTGACACGTATTAAAATTGTTAATTAGTTTTAGAGAAAATTATCACCAGCACCACACTAAGGCATATAATGACGTTATTTCTGCGTTTTTCCACTGAAATTTGTTAAAATATTTTAAATGTGAAAAGGACAAAACCATTATGTAATTGGTAAATTGTCACATACTTGTCATAAATGTCACATACTTCAGGAGCAAACTGACCCTTTTAAACAATTTAACAATATTGGACCATTTGTGCTCATGTTCAATAACAGATTAAACCAGTACATGAAAAATAAAAACACCCAGTAATCCATGTATTCATTTTGGGAGGCTGGTTTGGTTCATCATGTCTGTTTATGGAATGTAGAAATGTTACAAATGGTTTCTGAATGGCATTAAAAAGCATGACATTTGACTGGCTGCTACCTGCAGAAACCCTGTAGTTACCTAAACAATATGTAGGTTTTGTAACTATACTGTAAGTGTGCACTTCCCTTTATCGTGGATTCTGTTTGGTCAATAGCTCAGAAAATGTTTTATGGAAAATTAGCCTCTAGGATTTTATTTTATTGTGATTAGAACCAAATACCTCGCAATTCCCTGGTCAATATTTTCTAATATCAGACTAAAATTTCACGCTCTGCATCACCAACACATTCTCTCGAGAAATGTTATTCGTATCAAACTGTCCTGTATTTTCTAGAGCATATAGGAAGTGCTGCAGCCGACACATTTTAATATTATCTAATATTACCATGTGTTTATTTCACTTTATTCTTGTTCTCTCACTGCACACACCAAGTTTTCTCTGCATCACTGCAGTACATCCGAGACTTGCCGATTGAATTATGCTAAACTGTTCGCAGATTAAACAATCCAGTGCAAAATTAACAGATTCTGGCCAAGTTTTTGACTGCACTGTATATTGAACTTAATGGGTCCATAACTAGTTACGCTGCATGCCACTTTATTGCTGATTTCATAAATATGCTGTTCACCAAAGAGTAAAGTCAACTGTTTTATGGTTGGTGACAAATTTCTTGGCTAAATGTTTCTAAGCATGTGTTTCTATCTTGTTTTTTATTAGACATTGTATGTTAAGACTAGCTAATACACAGAGCATAACCTGGGGAGTGTTCTGAAATGGTTGCCAGAGACAGTAGCATATTATGTTGATCGATCACTGGATTAAGAATCTCTGGCTAATAGCGGGTTTGCTAACCATTTTGATTAAATACAGCACGTAGAAATGCAAAAATGTTAGCTGGTAAATGTTGGCTTCTGATGTTCAGTGGACCGATCAACAATTTATATGGGACAAAACCCCCAAATGGTGCACATTATAGTGATCAGATGCCACCCAGGTATTCCTAATACAGAGATCATTCAGTGCAGAATAACTGCCTTAATATAAACCTTGTTGGTTGTTGTATTCAATATAAAAATCAATGCCATCTGGCCAATCAGATTTGAGAATATACAAAAGTTACTTTTAACAAGACAGTTTGTTGAGGCCGATAGAAGATGCAGCAGCAGCAGCTCGTTAAATGTGTGTGTGTTTCAGGTACACACACCTGGTGCCCTCTTTACAGATGATGCAGCTTGCTGCAGCTACTGGCGCGAGTCGCCTTCTCATCATCCTGCGGTTGTTGGTGCCGAGTTTGAGTGGAGACGGTGTCTCAGAAGAATTGCTCCAACGTCAGGTAAAACCACACACACACACACACACACACACACAATTTCTGCAGTTTTATGGGGGAATTATCAACTTTTAACACAGCCCGCCTGGAGACGTTGAATGCCACACTTTCTTATTTTGGGGAAACAAAACCCAAAAATCTTCATCATGGCTTTTTAATTGGAACAACGATCTGCTCTGTAATATGCGTTGTCTTCTTTGCTGATATATAAACATTTTATAATTCTTTGCTGCATTAATCTTCTAAAACATTCTTTACTGTCTTTATATTTTTGACCTTAAAAATAAACATTTCTAATGAAAGAGAAAGTGAAAGTGATACATATTTGCCACTATGTTTGCACACAGCGGAATTGGTCCTCTGCATTTAACCCATCCGTGCAGTGAAACACACACATACACACACACACACACAGGTAAGCGCCCGGGAAACAACTAGGGGTTTGGTGCCTTCAGCCATGACTTGGAATCAAACCTGTAACCTTCCGGTCGCAAGGCTGGTTCCTTAACCACAAGTCTACGACTGCCCATAAATAAACTGTGCGCTAAACAACAATACAGTGCCTAATTATATAATAATAATAATCAAATTGTCACATGAGGAGTGGATCAGATTATAATGCTCTCTCTAAAGGAACATATAGTTTGTTGTTTAAAGGCTGGCTAAAGCTCAGAATGTTTCTCTCTCCAGTAAAAGATCCAATAATCTCTATACTGACATATTTGATTTAATTTAAAGTTAATTTCTACTTTATGTATAAATTTCTAGATATTTTACATGCTGTACTAGTTCCACTCACCAGAAGATTACTGAAGATTTACTCACATGTATTGAAACTAATCAAAACAGAGAGTCATGTGTACTTTTGGAGCTTTCCTATTTTAATCTTTTGGGCTAAAACGGCATGACCACATGGTGGCGCTCTAATGTCACGTTTAAAAAAAAAAATAATAATCCAAACGGATTAATGATGCCTGTAGCACGGTGAGATTAAAAAAAAAAACCTTTAAACTAAGCTTTAAAACTTTGCTCTGATGAGATTGTGTGTGTCTATGGGTGGACAGAGGGTGGGACGGGGGGCAATGTATCCCATTTCTCCAGACGTCTTTAGAAAGGGGTCTCTGAGGTCAGGACGCGAAGCAAGCGTCCATGCTCGAGCTAGGCGCCTCACTCTTCGCTCTAGTTCCACTCAATTTCATGCACCTTAACGTGTGGCCGAAAATATGCAAATCACTTATTAGATTTTTTTTCCTCCCTCCTGCATGAGCCCCCTTCCACCTCCCAAATGGCTGCTGCTTCCTATTATGACATAAAGTGAAAGCTGACCTGTGTCGAATGATTTAAAATGAATTTAATTATTTATTCATTTTTTAAAGCAAGCTATAAATAGTGTCATCTGCTGTATCGGTGCAAATGTTCGGTCTGCAATTTAAATATCTTAGAAACAATAGAAACAATAAAAAGAAACATCCGAACCTTTGGGTGGAATATAGAGGATAGGGCAACCTTAAAGTTTCTTTGCAATGAAGGTTGCTGTGAATCATATACAATATTAGCATCAGAGTACTTTACTACATACAGTAGTGCTTGAAGGTTTGTGGAATCTTTAGAATTTGATATATTTCTGCATAAATTTGACCTAAAACATCATCAGAGTTTCACACCGGTCATAAAAGTGAATAAAGAGTACACAGTTCAACAAATGAGACAAAAAAATATTATACTTGGTCATTTATTTATTGAGAAAACAATCAAATATTACATATTTGTGAGTGGCAAACGTACGAGAAACTTTGTTTCAGTATCTATTTTGATCCTCCTATGCAACAATCACTGCAACTAAACATCTCCAGGAACAGTTGATCAGTACTGCACAGTAGCTTCTAGGAATTTTAGCCCAATCCCGTACAGGTTCATGTTGGTTTATGATGTTGGTGCTCTGAAATTTTCCTAGCATTAACTATTTACTTCAGGTCCTTCCACAACATTTCAAATGGACTTAGGTCATGACTCTGACTTGGCCATAACAAAACACTTTATTCCTCTTTTTTTGGTAGGACGACTAGATTCGTCGTCATGCTGCATGACACACCATGAGACTCCTGAGATGTTCATGGATGGTGATAAATTTCTTGGCTAAATGTTTCTAAGCACGTGTTTCTATCTTGTTATTTATTAGACATTGTATTTTAAGACTATCTAATACACAGAGCACATCCTGGGGAGTGTTCTGAAATGGTTATGACAGAGACTGTAGCATATTATGTTGAACGATCACTGGATTAAGAATCTCTGGCTAATACCGGGTTTGCCATCATACCGGGTTTACCAACTACTCACTTCAGGTCCTTCCACACCATTTCAAATGGACTAAGGTCATGACTCTGACTTGGCCATAATAAAACACTTTCTTTTTCTTATTTTTGGTTGAATGCCGCATGACCCACCATCTATTGAGATTAAGTTCATGGATAAATGTCCTGAGATTTTCTTTTGGAAATTTCTGATTTAATTCAATATTCATTCAGAAGCAGCAAAACAGGCTCTACCCATGATATTATTACCACCATGTTTTACCATGTTTTCCTTTCTCAAAACCTTTTCATGTTGGTGTCATCCATCCACCAAACAATGTTCCAATAGCTTTTTTTTACTTGTCCACGTGATCTCTAGCAAACTGCAGACGAGCAGCAATGTTCGTTTTGGAGAGCACTGGCTTTCTCCTTGCAACCCTGCCATGTGCACTATTACTGTGTTCTCCTGTAGATGTACTTATGAACATTAACATTATCCAATGTGGAAGAGACCTTCAGTTGCTTAGAAGTTACTCTCTCTGTATATAACACGCCAATATGACTGTGGATTGGTGGAGTTACAATTCTTTGGAAATGGTTTTGTGATCTTTTCCAGTCTGATGAGCATCGACAACTCTTCTGCAGTCCTCAGAAATCTCATTTGTTCACACTTCAACAAACGTGTTGTTAAGAGCAGACTTTGATAGACCCCTGTTCGTTTATTTATCTAAAACAATTGGTTTCTTAAATTATACTGAGTAAACATAACTGTTCAGTTTAATAAAATACCAACACTAGAAAATATTAAGTCCATTGTACTTGTTCTGTAATACCTTATATATATATATATATATATATATATATTATAAAATATACAACAATTTGAGGAAAAATAACAAGCACTTATATAAAGTAAACTGAATTTACAACTATTTATTATCTTTACTTTTATCAGTGCAATCTTTTTTTTTTTTTTTTTTTTTTACATTTTTTTTTTTGAGATCGCGGTTTGGGGCAGCACCGTGGTTGCCTTACTTCAGGAAGGACCAAGGTTCAATTTCTGGAAATTTCTGTGTGTAGTTTAGGTTCCCCATGTGTTCCTTCATACGGGTTTCCCCCACAGTCCAAAGACATACATGCTAGACGACTTGTTTAGTGAGTGCTAAATATTCCGAAATGGTGAGGGTTGCATCAGGAAGGGCATCCAGCCTGAAACATTCCAGTTTAGCAATGCAAGTGACTTGCTGTGGTGAGCCCTTGTGGCAGAGCATTCATTCAGATTTTGTAACATTTTACAGTATAGAACCCATTCTCTCAGACTGGTAACAGTCTCACACACTGGACCTTGTTATACAGGAGCCTATATTAAAACAAGTTAACACAGACCCCCTCAATTATTCCTCACTTACTTTCTTTCCTGACTTTAAACATTGTAAACATTCTTTTAGATGCTGAAATATAGACGTGAGTTAAATTTATAACAGCATGCTTCATTTGCAGTACATTTTAATTAAATTGACGGAAAAACCCGAGATTTCTGAACCCTACTATGTGACGTCACTGGTGGTCAACAGTGAACGTGTAAATAGGATAAAAGTGGAACATTTATATTACTACACATCTTCATAATTCAGCTACGTTGCACTAGTAGTTTACTGTGAGCTACAGAACTTTGCAAGTCAAGAGAATTAGTTAGTTAACAATAGGTTAAAATAACTGCACTTACCCCGTTTACTTACCTCCATGTACACGGAGACTACTCAACACTTCTTGTTGCTTTTGTACCGGTCCATATTTCTGGGAAGGCGCCAGTCTTAAGATCCAGCATTCGCACATTCCCGGTTCTCTACATCCCATGTTTGTAGAAATTCAAGCGAACACTACAGATGACCGACCGACCGACTGACTGACTGACTGAGAGACTGACTGACTGAGAGGATGGTGCTTTTCGACGCGCCCGTTCAAAGATGACTAATTTAGTTGACTTCCTGCATATTTTGGGATCTTTGGGTCGTTTGTGCACGGAAGTTTAACTGTACGTTAAATAATTACGTTAAACAACACACGTTTTATTATCACGTTACTTTTTTACCTTAAATGGCTAAGAGCTGTTACACGCCGACTACCTCACACACACGCCGTATACGCGGTTTCCGATCAGTGTGGGCGGGGCTAAACAAAAAGAAAGAAAGTGATACATTTTGCCACTATGTTTGCACACAGTGGAATTGGTCCTCTGCATTTAACCCATCTGTGCAGTGAAACACACAAATACACACACACTGGTGAAGTGAGCACACATGCTTGGAGCAGTGAGCAGCAATCACAGCGCCCGGAGAGCAACTGGGGGGTTAGGTGCCTTGCCCGAGGGCACTTCAGCCATGACTTGTTGCTACTTGGAATCGAACCTGGCTGGTCACAAAGCTGGTTCCTTAACCACAAGCCTACGACTGCCCCACAACAGTCTTTTTAATCCTTATTTATTTCTTTCTTTCTTTTTTTTAAACGTTTCTGTCTGTGTATTATCACAAGTTATGAACTCAAATATCACTAGTTTTATGTGTTTAATGCTTTAATAGCAATGCATTTAAGTCAGGGGGCGGGGCTAACTACCTGCACTAGACTAACCTCTGCTGATGGTGCAGATGCGCTGCGAAAACAGTGTCCCCGGTCCACAAAAACACAACCACCCATCTATGTCTCATTTTTCAAGGCTGGTTATGTCCAAGGTTCACAGTGTTAGAAATATTTATTGAATAAGACTTGCTGATACCTGATGAAACCCTGTATGAGCTAGTAACATATTGTATATAGAATTTATTTGAAGCCAATTACTTAATCTACCGATGGTGTATTTCTGCTCTTCTCTTTCCTTTGATCAGAAATACCTCTTGAGTAACCCGGCTCACCAGAGCAGCGCTGTGGACGAGCACTACTTCCTGAACGAGAGTGTCTCTCAAGTCAGGTAAAACACTGAAACAGACACTAAAGCTGTTAGCTGCTATTGATTTTCCTTCCAGCACCTGGTGAGTAGGACTCAAGCCAATATTCTTTTTTTTACTCATTGATTTGTCATGTTTCTTTCCTCTTCTCCCCAGAGAAATCTCAAAATTCAAGCCTCTATCTAGCAGAATATCGGTGAGCATCATCACTGGGGACACTTTTGATGAAAAGCTTCCTGCTCATCTCAACCAAGTGAGCACCTTATACTCAATCCTTTGATCAGCTCTGGGCTACATGGTTATATTTCACTTTCTACTGTGTACCATAAGCACGTGAATGTAGAGAGAATCTGTGTATTAGTGTCATTATTGTATACATTGCTGCTCACACTGTGAATGCATTTCAAATAGAGATTGTCTCAGTCAACAGGACATTTATGTTAAAGAAGGGATGTTTCTGTGACTAAATGATGTCTGCATTATTTGTCTTTTGTGTGTCAGGTTTTTGCCGATGTGCAGACGAGGCGTTTAAATCAAATTTACCCACAGGCCAAGCTCATTAACATTCCGGGCGCCGATCGTCACATGATCTCTAAAAAGGCGTCATTGGTAAGCAAACATTTGCTGGAGCTCGTGTCAAAGAGGCAAACCAAACATGCAATGAGGCAATGAGACCCTGTTCGACTACCATCTGAAAAACCACCGTGTTTCCTGTTTGGAAACGGTTAACATTCACAACTAAACATTGAGTAGAAAAATAATCAACAACTACAATACTTCACTACCACACGAATACATTGAATGATCACTGGCAGGCGGCATACAATCACTTATAAAGTGCCCCAGTTGGGGGTTAGGTCTTACATGAGGTGTTGCCATGTCCACTGTATGGCATGTAGAGAACAGAGGCTTGGTGCCAGCATTTCAGCAACAGCTGCACAAAAAAGAGCCCAGCCGAAGGTCAAACTAGGGCCACATGTGGTTGATCCAGGAGAGGGGAACTTCATGGACTGCTACATCCGCTACATGGACCAACTTGCTTCGGGAGTATGTTTGCAACATTGTGGTGTCTGGTCATTAATGGCTGCATGCTACAATTAATAAATAAATGGACCGTCCCTTTACTTCCCAATCCAGTGATCGTTCGGTGTAGATTATTCTTCCAGCTGTGTATGTCAGATGTGTTCTGTGTGTATTATTCTTCACAGAAAACAAAAAAACATTACGTTTATCCTGAGGATTAAGGTTTAATTATGACACCACATTAAAATAAAAATTTCCAACAGCTCTGGAATTTTATTCCATCCATATACATGCATAGCAACAACATTTTTTAAGAAATATTTTTTTCCCCATTATAAGGACATTGGAATGATCTTTTTTTTTATTTTTATACAGCATCCCTCCCAAAATTCCTCTCCCACCAGTGTTTTTTTTAAGTAACATCAATAAAATTACAATTGCTCTTAAGGAGTTAGAAATATCTTCCATGTTTCCATTCTCCCTAAATACTGCTTTCAGTAATGTTCCTTTTTTTTTTTTTTTTTAAACAAAGTATTGCATTGAGAGCAAATTTCAAAAAGGGTCGACCATAATGGAACTGAAATTCGGGAAAGTACTATACAAGAATGTTGTCATCCTGATGAAAACACTCAGTTCTGAATAAAAAAATAATAATAAATAAATAAAAAATAAAAGGACATAGACCGACAGCTACATACAGTACATATGCAAAGCTGATGTGGAGTATATGCCGA
This sequence comes from Aspidoras spilotus, assembly GCA_028565295.1. Taxonomy (NCBI): domain Eukaryota; kingdom Metazoa; phylum Chordata; class Actinopteri; order Siluriformes; family Callichthyidae; genus Aspidoras; species Aspidoras spilotus. The sequence goes on along the minus strand of JAOUQV010000021.1, from coordinate 7,659,328 downwards.
AATATGAGATGCAGAACTGTGCCTGGTTTTCCCTTCAAATTGTGTTTAAGGCTATGAAGTCATTCACTGCAAATGACATTACGGCAAATACAAAACACTTACAGCCAAAAAAAAATAATAAAAATAATAAAAAAGAAGTGCTTATTAGCGATAATAGTGTCTACAATGCATTTCGGCGTGGTAGCGTCTATCGTCCTGTTGAACCTACAATACAGTGTAAACAATGATTGCTACACAAGAATGACTATACAATAACATTACAGCGACTCTGATAGAAATCTCCTTTGTGCTTAAATGAAAGTCACTACTCCCATTAATACTGATTGTAAAATAAATAAAGGTAAGAGTGGCACTAATATTACACATGGAATCTTTTTTTTTTTTTTTTTTTTTGTCTGGACAAAGTTTTGCATCAAAGTCTCGACGAGAAATGAAAGATGAAGCTCTTGATTGTCCACAAGCAGCATATGCTGTAAAACTGCATGATGCACTACTCCAGACATGACAGGAGGAGAACAGAAAGATGGAGGGAGAGTTACGATTTCATTTGACGTGCTCGGCAGCATGTGACAAGCAATAGAACTTCTTGTGAGTGATAAAGTTAGATAAGTTATTGAACTGGATGTCACAGAGGCGGCAGTACTTTCCACTTCCGGCTGGCTGAGCCGAACCATTTACGCCTTTGGCAGTAATAGGTGTTGCGTCTTCACCTGGCAGTTTAGAAGTGGGTGATGTGCTTCCGTTAGGTTCCGGAGGGTTCTCGGAGCACCATGTGGGAGACGTTTGTTCGTTTGTGGGAGATGCATTGTTGGGCTGGTTCTCTTGCTGAGTGGGTATTGATGATAGGACTTCGTCTACTTTGTGCCCTCCATTAACAATAACCATTCCCCTGTTTTTTGGGAGCAAGGGCAATGGGTCTTTGCCAGGTTGCGGGCAGCCATTGGCTGCCGGTTGTTCTTTGTCTTCTTCAGATAATCCGTTGGTACCATGCTCTTGGTCACTGGGATCACCCTGTTTAACTATGCTTCCTGCCAAAAAATCACTAGGCTTTATACCAAAATATGGTGATATTGGTTCAGTTGTTTTCAGCTTTTTTATTGCTCCAGGGTACAGGCCATGTGTCAAAAACACGTCTTTGGAGGGCAAGAGCTGTGGTTCACTGAATGTCTTTAGCTCTGGCACAGGTCCAAGGTGGGTAGGAAACAGACTGCCATTTTGAATCAACAACTTGGAGCTGCCATTTTTCTCAGATTTCACAGGACTCCTGTCAAATATGTCTTCGGGGTTAGTGCCTTCAATCTTTATGCTTGGAAACAGAGCCTGGTCCCTGCCACCAATCTCGTTGTGTTGAGCAGCTGTAATTGGGCAAAAGTTTTGTTTATGAGCCAAGTAATTCTCCACCTTGTTAAAACTTATCTTGCAAATGGTGCATTCATGATAATCCAAGAGTCTTTTGGGGGAGTTACTTGTCTTATCTGGGCCTAATGAGCACTTTTTGCTAAGATCGATCGGTGCATCAAGTTCTTGCGTGTCGGTAATGGCATTGCTCTTTGGAGCTATGGTGGACTTTGTGACTGTAAGAGAAGCTTCAATGTGTTTCGGAACCATCGATTGAAAAACATCACAGCGTGGATGGAAACGGTCAGCAAGACCTTCCACAGTTTCTTGGGATGTACAGGGATTTCCCAGAGTGGGAACACCCAGAAATCCAGGCCCTATTGGCTGCCTCTGTTCATGGTCTGGCAGGCACATTTCATACATTTTTCTGCGTTTGCGCGTCCTCATGGCTCGCTGCATGGTGGGCACCTTGTTAGTAGACATGCGTTTCATTGGTGGGTCATGGCGCGTAGCACAGTAATACTGCTTGTGGACCATGAAAGTTTCATGACGACTGAATGTGATGTTGCAGGCCTCACAAGTGGTTTTGTTTGGATCATTCTCACCATCCCCTAATGATGTGTTTATACATTTGACTTCAGCTGGCTTACCATTGAGTTTGTCTTCTACACCTGTTGGTGTGGTGACCTTTTTCGCCTGTCCACTTGAGTCTTTATCAGGCACTTTACCACTGGCATTAATAATGTCCAAAACAGAGGAATTTAGGGATGCTGATGGCATCAGATGTTCAGTCTCTGGTGGATGGCATCCAGCAAGCAATGAACCGTGTCCACTGTTTGGACTTACAGAGTCTGTCACCTTGTCTGAAACAGTGGAGAAATCGGGAGATTTTGTCATGTGCTGCCAACGACTATTACAGTAGTGCTTTTTGTGGACAAGGTAGTTGTCTAGATTATTAAAAGTTATGTTGCACTCAAAGCAGGTTGCTCCTTTTGTCATCAGTGGACTATAGATGACTGGCGGGTAACTGTTCCCTCCATGGCGTAGTCTGCGATGCACAAGCTCTGACATTTTGGCTAAAATCTCAGATGCTTGTGGCACTACTGATATATCTTGTGAGAAAGCAAACTGTGAAAGGAATGGGCCCATAGGAAATGTGGGTCCCATGCTGTGCTGAACTGGTGAGGAGGCCAGTCTGGGACTGGAAGGTTCTGACTTTATCCTGGTGTAAGAGAAACTGGCCTTGGTAGCTGGGTGACCCTCTCCTTTCTGAAGTCCAAGGACAAGCTTTTTTTCCATTTTGTCCAGCTCTCTATCGGGGCCACTCTCCTTGTTGACCACTTTGGGGCTTTGCCTAACAACATCCTTCCTAGCAGCTAGCTCTGTTTGGGGCTGCAGATTTTCATCTGTCCCCCGTGGTGACTGTTCATTTTCACTCTCCCTGTGGATCTTGCCAGAGTGGCCGTGTAAGTCCTGATGCTGCAGGAGTTCCCTGTGGTTCTGAAAGCTGATGTGGCAATGATTGCATCTGAAGGCCGCCTGTGATAGATGAGTGAGGATATGCTGCTGGAAGGAAATGAGGGAATCCGCAGTGTAGTTGCAGATTGTGCATTTCAAACTGGTGCCAGGGGGGAGTGTATCTTCCATTTTGACACCTAATGAAGATGGAAAGTAAATATTAGCTTCAACAAAACACTGTGTATTATGCAAAATCTTTACCACCATCTTGTAATACTGACTGTATAAAACGTTTTATTCTTCACTTCATGTGTGAAACCTAACAAATACCCAATCAGAATTGTTCTCTTTCCTGCAGAAGTGTTGTCCACTCACCACTGTGTGTGCTCAGGTGCAGATCCAGGGCACGAGGAGTAGCAAAGCTTTTGTTGCATTGTGGGAAAGGACAGATGCTAGGGGTATGATGGGGGTTTACTTCATTCTCGTCCGGTACACTGTCAGGATCCCTCTGCCGCCCACTGCAGTAGTACATCAGATGAGCCTGCAGGTTCCTTTCACTTCTGAACCAGATACCACACGCCTTACATGGGAAGATGTCCTCTGAAAGTAATGGCAAGAGCGACACAATGAGCACAGCTTAAGTTAAAAAACACACACCTTACTATGTAGCATCAATTTTACTTAAGTTAAATAAAAAACCGATAAGATTTGATTATGGAACTACCTGGCTCTTACTAACTGCCATCTCAGACATTCTACTGGACAGTTTTCTTGGGTCCTTGTACTGAACTTGACATGACACAGAGGCTTAAAATAATGCGTGTGAGTTGGTGCCCTTACATCAAGGGCAAATAAAAACAGGGCACCATCTGCTAGTAGTAGCTTTCCTGTCAGGCTAAACCCCTGATAGCATTTATTAAATCAACCAAGCGTGTTAACACATGGCTTGAATGTCTGTGATTATCATATTGGAAATAGTGTTTATTGTAAACTACACCGAAGGTCAGTTATGTTTATTCCTAACACAGAGGTTAATGTAATGGATGATGGACACATGCTGCAAAATATTTTTGAGGTGTGTCAAAGTACTAAGGGGTGGCCGAAATACTGGCAAACACAGCCAGGAAACAGGTGAGCATTCATATGCAGCGTGCTTGCAGCCGAATGTACAGCAGGACACAGTTCTATGACTTTATTAGTATATTATGTGAGTGAGTGAACTCTATGACAAGTGTGTTGATGTAAAAATGCCTAGCTTTATTTATCAGGATTGAGCGTTTGTGTACTTACTGTTAACTATAGCGGTGGGGAGAATGGACGCCATGGCGGCTTGCTGTGGTAGGAGCTGGATAGTGTCTAGAAGGCGTGCTGGGTACATGCCGTCGCTCAGGGACATGTGATTGACCGATTGCAGCCGGGAGTCAAAGTCCACCACAAACGCCACTAGTTCCTCTCCTTCCACTATGTTCTTAGTAGTGGTGCACCACAGCTGGCCACCTGTCAGACATAATAAACACAGAATACATGCATCACTTATACACTGATTCCTTTCAGACATCTAAAGTGGTTACTGATGTTGACATTATACGGGGTAGCTGATCCCAAGTACCGACAAGTCATGGCTGAAGTGCCCCTGGGCAAGGCACCTAACCCCCAGTTGCTCCCCGAGCACTGTGCTGGCTGCTGACTGCTCCGGGCATGTGTGCTCACTTCACCAGTGTGTGTTTATGTGTGTGATTTACTGCACGGATGGGTTAAATGCAGAGGACCAATTCCGCTGTGTGCAAAACATAGTGGCAAAATGTATCCCCCCCAATTTTGTAGCCTAACTGTAGTTGTATACAAATCCCGTATTTAGGTATTTGTTCCCCAAGTCACACAACAGCTATGAGTCCAGGTAGACATGTGACACTGCTTACTGATTTTTTTTCTTACTGCTGCTCTTATAACACCAGGGAGCATTCAGCACATTTGGATGAAACCACTCAACAAAGAATAAACTGATGCCTTTAACTATTATTAAACAGCCATTTATTTTACATTGAACAGTTGTCACAATCCTTGTATTTGGAGAGAAGTCAGTCGTCGTGTAAGTTGTGCATAAGCTGCACTCTGTGTCATGTGATTATTACTACAGCAAGAACAGGAGGTGTGCAGTAAGTCTGTCACTTCTGTATTGTTTTAGCTGGAATATTCTACTGTAGTGTTAATGACATATTTATTAATTTAGAAGAATAGCATGTGACAGCAGAGAGAGGGAGGGGGAGCAGATAAGAGGGAAGGTTTAAGCTCAGATAATGTTTATCACTGCGCATGACAGGGCTTTCAGACACTCTTCATTTTCCATTCAGGAGATTAAAGTTTTTAATGTGACTATTTACCAAAATCTGGCTGCCGAGATAACAACAAACTATGATATGATGGTGCTAAATGGCAGAATTAGGATGTTGTTTCAAAGGAAAGCCGGACAATGAATTAAAGCGCTCTGTTAGCTTTCATAGACGTGCAAACACTCCGACAGCGCGTCAGCATGAAGGGGGGACCTGTGATTCCTGTCCAGCTGTTGGCAACATGGTACAGGGAGGTAATTAGCAAGAGAAGCTTTAACAGTGTGACTGTCTAGTTCATTACAAGTGTATGTAATTAACAATAACCTGATTTGTGTCGTGTGTGTGTGTGTGTGTGTGTATGTAAAACGTGTATGATTTGCAAAAGTGTTTCCGATTTGCAGCACAAGGTTTACATCATAAAACCGGAGAGAATTTATGAGCACGCGTATCAGTGGTTGAATCATATCCATGCTCCTCATCAGCTGGATCCTCTCACTGACACCACACACTGTCTGAAGAGTCTCTCTCAATTCTTATCTTCTAATTAAAATAACAGAACTCCCTCTGCACTCGGCAAGCAGTTAACATCAGTGCACATCTGAACCGTCACCTGCCACAGGGACAGCAACTCAACACCAGGCAAACCCCCTGAAAGCACTGAAATGTTTCATTAAGAGCTCGTCATGGACGCTGCAAGTGGGGGAAAAAAAAGAGATCCCTGAAGTTGTCTCTTGTCAAAAACATCCCTGGGTTTGTACTATTTTTTGCTCAATATTTTTGGAAATGATATACGCTCACTGGTCACCTTATTAGGTACACCTGTTCAATTGCTTGTTAACACAAATATCTAATCAGGCAATCACTTGGCCGCCATATATGTTGAGGTGGTCAGTGCAAACCGAGTCTCAGAATGGAGAAGAAAGTGAATTTGGGAATGATCTGAAAAAATATTTATCTAGTGTACTGTAGCGCAGTTGTGTATCGCCTTGTGGATGTGAGAGGTCAGAGAACAGGCAGACTGGTGCAAGATGATAGAAAGGCAACAGTAACTAAAATAACCACTTGTTACAACCAAGGAATGCAGATTACCATCTTTGTTGAAAGTATTCCGTGAAGAATTAAGGCAGAAGCTCATACAGTATATAGGGAAAATATAATCACTGGATTAGAAACCCCTTTGAAGTGACATACAATCAGGGAAGTGTTCTAATTTATTTCTTTGTGTGGTACCATGTGGAAAAAAAAGATCAAAATACACCTGTATGGTCTGAAAAATTATGCGTGTGTTGCACGCTAGGTCACATGTTTGATGATATTTTAGTAGCACATCAGCACTTGGTGACCATTATATATTATATAAGCTCAGCTGTGTTTGTGTGTATGTCAAAGGGAAAATGTTAAGAGTATATATATGTATGAGATGCTGGTACTGAGCTGGAAGTAAGTGTAATTCGTGCCTGGCCCGGGGTGCTTTTTTTTGCCCAGAGCCATTGTGCTGCGGCCAGCATAGCCTCTATGAAGGCTATTGTCTTCCTCCTCCTGCAGCACACCTGATAAAAGAATAAAGAAGTCTGACATATTCCAAAAACAATGGAGGAATTAAGCAGAGACAATAAACCAGCTGCTTCATTTAAACAATCAAAAACCCCCGGCATTCTGTACCAAGTCCAGATAATTAAAATCCGCCTCTACATTCCCTCAGTGTAGTGTGCGGTGGCTGTCGTCGCTCCTGAATCAGGGGCTTTGCTGCTCGTACTTGCTGTTTGCAGCCTAATAATGGCTTTAAAGAGGTGGACATGAAAGGCTGGAAGATGTAAATGACAGAATTACACATCTAAGTGCTCCGTAATGATGAGTCGAACCGAATCACAGGAGTGCACGTATCCAGACGTTGAGATTTCAAAAGCGGCCATCACAGACCGCTTTAATTGCTTTGACTTTGCAGGAGAAAGACCTCGTGTGATCGAAGAAGAGCCGAGCTACTTTATGGAAGTGTTAAAATACAGTCGCATCATCTCCGGCATTGCAGTCATATCTTAATAAAACCAGAAACAAATCTCACTATCTTTCAAGTTGTAATGGATGGACAGAAGGAGGAGAATAATTAAACTGGCCTGAAGACAGGTATTCAAATATTTGTGGATAAACAGCACAGGACTTTAATAGTTTGCTGTAAAAGTTGTAGTTAAACACATGGGCTTTTGTTTCATCCATCTGTTCCAACAAATGTGATCCAAACACCAAAACACACAAATATGAACTCACTGTCTCTGTCCTAGCAATTACATAATGCTCATAACTTCAACAACAGACTTAACTTACTTACAATTGCCCGCGACACAGTGGATTAAGCGAAGTGATCGACATCTAATTTACATGTTAAATAAATACACCTGAACTGGCTGTTTACAAATAAAATAATGCATTATTAAATTGCATGGTGTCTCTGAATTTATATAAATATTAATTTGACCACTTAATCATTGCTGCTGTTCATGAATGGTGCTCATGTTATTACTAGTATGAAATATCTTAAAGCTCGGGTTTTGATAAATTGTGCATAAACGCTTTAAAAAAATGTTGAGCTCACTCTAATCTTTAATCTTTATCAGATAGACACAGTGCTCTCTTCTCACAGGGTGAAGTTAAACAATCTACAGTTCATTTCAATGTCAGACTGCAGACAAAACAGGACACAATGTCATGGTCAGGTGTCTTCTGTCTTACACCTCTGAGATCTGAAATTGGAAGTGAGTTTTTTGTAAGTGTATATTTCTTACCTATTATTTATTACCTGTTGTGCTCATTAGTTCTACATCTGTTTACTCAGTACAGGAACCTGTAGCTATAATAGACACAGGGTCAAACATACTGGACCGCTGGTGGCAGATAAGAAAATAAAACAATATTTAGAGTTTGAGTGCAACTATATGACTGACTGGACAATACCAGACACATGTTTGTACACACATTCTCCTTTAACATTTTATTCAAGACATTAACATAAAAATAATGTAAAGTAAAAAAGCGGTAAACAAACCAGAATATGTTTTATATATACAGGGGTTAGACAATGAAACTGAGGGGTTAGATAGTGTGGGAGGTTTCATGGCTAAATTGGACAAGCCTAGTGGCTAGTCTTCATTAATTGCACATTGCACCAGTAAGAGCAGAGTGTGAAGGTTCAATTAGCAGGGTAAGAGCACAGTTTTG
>JAOUQV010000021.1:7629075-7642894 GCA_028565295.1 Aspidoras spilotus | reverse complement strand
CACTTCACCTGTGTGTGTGTATTTGTGTGTTTCACTGCACGGATGGATTAAATGCAGAGGACCAATTCCGCTGTGTGTAAACATAGTGGCAAAAATGTATCACTTTAACTTTCTTTACAGTGTGAAAGTATGCGTTCTCGTGCCAAAATAGCTCATGCTAGATTAATTAGTTTCTCTAAAGTGGACCTTAGTGTGTGACAGTGTGTGTATGTGCCCTATGGTAGATAGGCACACTGTTTAGGGTTGTTCCTGCCCTTGTGCCCTTAAATATGTCCTCATAAGCATAGATATAATGCAGAAGATGATATTTATTGTGAATTCTGCATTCATGAGAGATTACAGAATGATATTACACTGGATAGCTCAGTTAGTGGAAAAAGCCAAGAGAATCGGTAACTAGGGTCTAACTCCCCGGGGTTGCAACAGCTAACAAGAGTTTGTTCCTGCAGTGCTATTGTGATGTACCACCCATGAATGAAGCCCGAGACTGAAATCTGAATCTATAAAGTGATGTTCCTCTATTCCTCCTCATGACCCAGCAATCACACACAATATTAGCCTGCCTCTGCACTTCCATCTCCGAGTCTTCATGTGTGCTAGTGTTCAGGATGAATGAATGAATGACTGCTGCATCTGAGAGAGGGGGCTATGGCAGATAATCTCGCCGCGGTGGCCGAGAGCTCGGATCTGCTTTTCTAAAATAATGTCGGAGGAGTGGAGTGGGTCCAGAAGCAGGTTATCTCTGCTCCGCTCTCTGTTTGCTGTTTGAATCTTAACGGGGACACGAGTGACTGGAGAGAGCAAATAGGTCTGGAGTGGGGAGGAACTGGAGTGAAAATGTTCTTGGTGAGAGATTAGCCGAGGCGTGAGCCTAAGTAGACGAAACTCAGCTGTTGGAATGGCTTTTATTCCTCTAGCAGAGGTAAACATGTGCAGCTCTGAATGTCTTAGTGTGTACAAGACTAGTAAAGAAGTTGTGTCTTTATAAACATTAGTAAAGACATATCAACATATCATTATTTCCAAAGTAATACTGCTATCACACTAATTAAACTTAATAGCTCATTAATTATTTAAATCGTGATATTATCTCATGATGTTTGACTTACAGGAGACAAAATAGTGCAAAGACAAAGTCTATATGGTGTATGAATTCTTTATTAGACCCTATGTTTAGAATCTCTTCAGTATCCTATGTCACTAATGAAATAACTGAAATAATACCATCGCCTACTGTACAAGTACATGGTACAGTGCCATGTTTTTTTCATTTAAATCTAAAGTTAAAATACATGAGGCATTAGTTGCTGCAGCTTGTTCTGACCCAACAAACATCACTGTTTCACCTCAGGGGACAGAACATCAGAGTGGATGAACTTTTTAAATGGTCCAAAAACCAGTTGGCAAAAACCTGTGTGTTGTGCTAATCATCTAATCATCACATGGCTGAAATGCATTTAAGCATGTAGAGGTAGTCAAGACAATTTGATGAAGTGCAAATCGAGCGTCAGGATGAAGAAGAAATGTGATTTTAAACGTGGCATGGTTGTTGGTATCAGACGGGCTGGTCCGAGTATTTCAGAAAGCTGCTGATCTCCTGGGATTTTCGCACACAACCATTTCTAGGGTTTACAGAAAAGAGAAAATATCCAGTCAGCAGCAGTTGTGTGAAACAAAAATGCCTTGATGTGAGAGTTCAGAGGACTAATCAAATAATCTGCCAGATAAACATTGTTGCATGTAATGAATATTTCAACTGTTTATAATTCATTGCAAACCTCCACAATAAGAGCCGCAAATTCACATATACACACACTGCTGAATACATTAGTGTGACCACATGGAGACACTGTGATACTTGTACACTTGAAGTAGGTCAAACAAATCAATTCCCCAACTTCCCTTATGAATATGAATGTGATACTCAGTGGCTTCGCAGTGGGGGATTACACTTCTGTACGCTGCGTAATAATAATTAATAATCAAAACAAATATTTTGATAGCTTTCTGAAAATAATGTTCAATGTTGAATATTAAGGAAAGGTTTAAAGGTTTAGGTGGTCTTAAAAAACCATATACACACACATACACACACACACAGTGTATTAAAGGATGTGCAATGGACGTGTGTAATGTGTCAGGGTGGCTCACTCGCCGAACTTTCAATTGTCTTTGTAATTGACCACTGGAACGGTCGAGGACTGCTGTCACTTATTCGTTATCACTTCCTTCTCTGAGCCGACTCACGCCAATAGCACACACTGCCTCGCTTCATTACCATCATAAAGCTCTGCCTCAACAACGTCACGACACCCACAACCTTTATTTGCACACGCTAAAACAAAGAGTGGGGAGAAGAGGAAAGACAATTACCTGTGTTTTTCTTTGACAGATAATGTATGCACTACTTAAAGCTGCCTGAATATTCATTTTTTTTTCTAACCCAGACCACGGGGTGACAAGTATGATATTTCTGTGCTCCACATTTGTGGATGTGCTCCACAAAAACAATTTCCATGTACAGTTAAAAGTTTTGCTAATTTGCAATTCTTGGTCTGAATGTGGGATATTTCCAGACGGTTATCGGGCCAGGAAACAAAATGGCATTAGTCAGTGCCACTCTGTTGCCTGGCTAAGCTAAGCTGCTTTACAATCTGCAAAATTCTTCTCAAATTCAGCCTTCCTCTAGGAACAGAACCTCTTACACAGACACCTACTAGCTGATAGCTGGATGTTTCAACTTCATCAGAGGTAAAATGATGCCCCACACCTCATTAAAGTGTCTTCAACGCACTACGCCTTCTAATGCTGCTGTAATCTGCTCTAAATCACTATAAAAGGGCTTAGCAATACAGATAGACAGAACAAATAACATTTCTGATATGTCCTCATATTGAATGTATTATTTAAATAAAATATTACAAACCCAATTCTAAAGTATAAATTGTAAATAAAAACAGAATGCAATGATGTGGAAGATTCAAAATTCGATATTTTTTAGAATAGAACATAAATGACATATCAAATGTTTAAAATTACAAAATGCATCATTTAAAAATTATTAGCTGATTTTAAATTTCGTGACAACAAGACATCTCAAAAAAGTTGGGACAAGACCATGTTTACCACTGTGAGACATTCTCTTTTCTCTTTACAACAGTCGGTAAACGTCTGGGGACTGAGGAGACAAGTTGAGGCATAGGAAAGTTAACTTATTCTTGTCTAATATAGGATGTATTAGGTATTTTTTGTATTATTTTCAGTTTTATGATGCATCAAATGTTTTCTATCTGGATTGCGGGCTGGCCATTTCAGTACCTGGACCCTTCTTCTATGCAGCCACGGTGCTATAATTGATGCAGTATGTGGTTTGGCATTGTGTTGTTAGAAAATGCATGGTCTTCCCCGAAAGAAACGTTGTCTGTATGGGAGCATATGTTGCTCTAAAACCTGGATATACCTTTCAGCATTTATTGTGTCCTTCCAGATGTGTAAGCTGCCCATGCCACACGCACTAATGCAAACCCATACCATCAGCAATGCAGGCTTCTGAACTAAGCGTCCCTGATTTCCATAAAGAACTTCAAATTCTGATTTGTCTGACCACAGAACAGTTTTCCACTTTGCCACTGTCCATTTTGAATGAGCCTGACTCAGAGATGTCGTCTGCGCTTCTGTATCTTGCTTAGATAAGGCTAAATAAGAGTTTTAGCTAGCAACGGAGGATGGCATGGTGAATTGACCATTACGCAGAGAGATTCTTTCAGATTCTATGAATCATTTGATGATAATATGCAGTGTAGATGATGATATGTTCAAACTCCTTTCTGATACTGCTCCACTATTTGCCGATGCAGAATTAAGGGGATTGGTGATCCTCTTCCCATCTTTACTTCTGAAAACCGCTGCCACTTCAAGAAGCTCTTTTTATACCCAGTAATGTTAATGACCTATTGCCGATTTGGTCCTCTAGCTTTTTTTTATCTTTAACTTTTCCAGCCTCTTTTTGCCCCATTCCAACTTTTTGAGATGTGCTGTTGTCACGAAAATTCAAAACGTCGCACTTTTGACATGTGATATGTTGTCTATGTTCTAGTGTGAATACAATATTAGTTTTTGACATTTGTAAATAATTGCATACTGTTTTTATTTACAGTTTGTACTTTGTGCCAACTTTTTTTGGAATTGGGTTTGTAGATAGATGATCTCACACTAGACCAGGTAATTTCTGGTCACTGTTCTATTCTTACTAGTTTATAAAAAGGTCTGTGTAAGTGAACACCAGAGAAAAAAAAAATAAAATAAATAAAAAACAAAAATCATAAATGTGTTGTTTAATAATAACAACTGGTTTTGTCTCTCACTCCAAATTAGAGGCAACATCCCTCACTCATCTACCCAAGAGAGAGAGTAAGAAAGCATCAGTGCGAAAGACTGCGGCTGTTTATTAATAATAAATTTGGAGTTTTGCGTGGAGGAATGTTATCGCCTGCCGCACAATCCGAGCCAACAGTTTGCCCTGATGGGCTAGCTGGGTTCCTCATTAGTCCAACATATTTAATCCATAAGTTTCTTATCAAATGTCACACCTGCATCTCCAAATGGCATTTCCACATTCAGTGGCATGTGTTTGGGAGATGACGCTCCAAGGTGCTTGGGTGAGATTAAGCGCCCGGTACTGAGTGTGAGCTTACTTTATCATTTTGCGCGTCTGGAAGGAATCCAAGCAGTTTTTGTCTTGCTGTTGTAATTAGAAAGCCTTTTAAGTGATAACGCCTGCATCAGAATATGAATATGGCGCGATCAGCCTTGCTCCGTTCTCTTTTCATCCGCCCTTCTTCTTCTTTCCTCTTTTTAATTGTTGAATCCAATTTTTTGTTGCATAGTGAAGCAAGGATTAACTCAGGCTTCAGAAGTTTAATGAAAGACTTAAAAGTAGGCAAACACTCTGCTGCGGAGGATGAGCGTTTTTCACCCTGTTTAACTCCCAACATGTTTTATTTCCAATTCAAGTAAAATCAAAAGCAGCCATGACCACAATTCTCTGTGGCCAGTTTGTAAACACAATAGGTGTCTCTTGTCTGCTGCAACTAAAACACACAGCGGTGTTCCGGAAGCATTTACGTTATTTTATAGCACAGCAAAACCTCACCTTTTGACTGTTTGAGCTTAACTTCCATTCAACTTTAGTAAAGCAATCCTTTTAGAGCCTTACAGCATATTTGTTAGTTTCGCACATGGCTTATTTTTAGCAACTAAGAAAGCCATTTCCTCAACAGCCTTGCTATTTTCCCTCTTTATATATTCTCTATAAGGAAAATAGACTTTGACATCCTACTAAGAAACATCCTGTAGACTTTCCCACAAAGAGAAACCTACTGAATTTTAGAAATCCTGAAGAAAAACTGGAAAAAGTCAGAGTTTTTTTTTATTATTTAATCTTTCAGTATAGTGTTAGTGTGTCTAACAAAAAGAAAGACTCAAAGGAAGACACAAAACCAATGTAAGCAAGTAACAGTCACAGGTTTTTACTTCTTCCAGTCGCAGGTGTGAATCCAGAAAAGCTGCTAAGCATCAGGCCAGAGATAAGTACAAATCTGAGAAGTATTGATCCAGTAATAGTGGTGCACGACACACTAACCTTACAGCGTAAATGTCACAGCCTCTTATCCTCTGCCTCTTAACACTGACCTATCACAGTCAATCAGAGGTCTGTATTATACCTGTTTTACACTCTGTAAATCTTCCAAATCACTGCTCTGGGGCTTCTCTTATTTCCTCACTTATAGATAGAATAACAAGAATGTGTTTCTTATATACCACCATATTAGATTTACATTAGCATCTGATACAATTACGTGAGTGTGCTGACTCCCTGAACCTTTTAGTAAAAGGTTTTTTAGTAAAAAAAAAAAAAAAAGGAAAAAAAATAGTATGCGAAATAAATTAAGGGCAGTTCTAAGGGCATAATGATGTCCAGAATTTTACTAGAAAGGTGTACCTAATAAAGTTGCCGGTGAATGAATATAACATTCCGGACGTTACAAATTGTTCACCCAGGAGATGCTCACCAAGTTATAAAAGCGTGTATTTAACTGCAGTTTAATAAATAGAAGATGGCTCAAATCCAGCCTCGCTCGATCCCTAGCTCCTAATGAGATCTCAGGGGTTGCACTTACCGTGATGCTTTGTACTGCCATTCCCAGAACAGATTAGAAAGAAAGACTTAAACTCTATTTCATGCTCAGAAATACTCTGTTGCTTTTACCTAGCTGTGTAAAATGAGTGTCTTGCTTAAACAAAGAGGCTCATCAGTAATGTCCCCGCACAATCAACCTTCTCATCAGCTTTCTCTCTAACTTTTGTCACCGAGTCCACACTATGCACACACACTCTTTATGAAATGCTGTTCTTGCTTTCAAAGCTCTGTAGTCTTTAAAACTCTCTTAATTCTGCATTTTCAAGCTAGAAAAAAATAAAAGTTATGGGCACGGCTCATTAGCTGAGGTTGCTACGTCATTGTCTTCTCTGCTAAGATCTGTGCTTCCAGGAAAGAATAGGTGGGAGATTAGTATCGTGCATATGCCGCTGGTCTGAAATGAAGAGGTTAATGCTGTGTAAGATAAGAGGCAGATGTTGTGAGATAGTAAAGACTGTGCATAAAAGGAAGAAAGTAGAGGCGTGACTGTGTAGATTAGTTCTTAGACACTGTAAGAGCTGAAATTGGTAGAGCATGCTGCAGAGAAAAACCAGGAGTGTTAATAAATGGGGTTTGACTCCCGGGGAACAGCAGCTGACAAGAGATTATGATGCTTACTGAGCTCATCCTTATCGCCATAAAAAAAGAATGCAAATTAATTTCGAATTTAAAGGATGGGCCCAATGACTGACTCAAGAAGGTTCTAAAGATCTAGTATCCTGTGTATCCTGACGTTCTCATACCATGTTCGAAAAGAGGGAGCTTAACTGGCTTTTGTAAACCCAAGGTCAACATGATAAAAAAGAAAAACACCAAAAAACCACCTGAGATCCAATCACATCACCACTGGACACTTATTTTAGCAATCACGTCTACTAACAGAGCAGCCCTGATTCCCAGAGCCAAAAGAGACGTGCCACATGTACACACACCATACTTCATTTACTTATATAATAGATGCATGGCACGAAAAGAGCAATGATGCACGTATTCAACACACACATAACGCAAATAAAGCATGGTGCATAAAGCACAGTAAGTAGGACTTGGGTTCGATGCCCAGGTGGAACCACTTTGGAAATGTATGTGTGGAGTTTACATGTTCTCGCGGGATAGTCCGGGTGCTCTGGTTTTCACTCGCATTGAGTTTGTGTGTGATAATGTGCAAGATGATGGAGCGCCACAATGTCTAGGGTTCTTCCCGCTCTTGTGCCCAGATTTGCCTGTGCCAATTAGGTAGAAGAAAGTGAATGAATAAAAGTTAAAGTAGTTTAAAATCTCATATATCATGGAAGGAATCTGAAAAGGTTTCAAAAACAATGTTACTGTAATTTCAATCTTTAGACGTTAAGGTATGTACTGTATATATTCAGAACCAAGAGGGTATGAGTATGGCATGGCATAAGCTGGGGTATCTATAAATAAAGCAAGTAAGAGAGATGAAGGAGAGGAAGAAGAGAAAGAAAAAGAAAAAGAAGAAAGCTGGCAGGCAGACTGAGGCCATGCCAGTTTTTCCTGCGCCATGTGGAGAGGCAGAGGTGGAAGGTGCCAGCGTCTGCTGGGCGAGGAGGAAAGATCAAACAACAAGGGCTGTAGATCTGCACCAATCTGCTCTGTATTAGCATCCAAGCCAAGGAGCAGCTGAACCAGCCGCCGGCCTACATGGGACATAAAATGTGCACACACACACACACGGCCATTGCATATTTACAGTTCTCTACTCAAAAGCATGAAGAAAATACAGAGACATCCTACAATTAGGATAACCTTAGTATACACATTTGAGGACAGAGTAACCTGCAAAGCAAAGGAAAAAAACATGCAACTTGTATCTGACAGGATAGTAAAAACTCTGAACATAAGGCGATGCCTCTGAGAATTTCCAGTAGAGACAGCACCAGCACGATCTGCGAAGAGCCCAAATGCTACCATTCTGTTACGGTGTTGGTAGAGTTTGGCGGACGTGCGACTCGATGGTGCTAAGCTCTCGTGGGCAGAATAGACTCAGGTTCAATTTGCGGTGCTGCAGTCCAGATCCGCAGACGGAGAACGGGCGCCTCTCCCACCATCTTGTTCCTCACGCACAGATGGTGGAATGAGACAATATGCTTTCCAAAAAATTTCCGCTGCTTTTGGTCCGCCCCAAAGACACAAGATCTGATGGAGTGCCACTACGGCACGGAGAAGAGAGCAAACCGAGTTGCCGGGCCAAGAACGTTGCTGCAGATTGGTGGCAGGATACGGGTGTGTGGACAGAAGTAAAAATATACATGATGGATGATGATACATAGAAAGCCCTTTGCCATAAAGTAAAACCGCACAAATATCCCCAGAACCAATGAGAAAGCAGGGGAACATAGCAGACTTGTTCTCCAGGATACAGTGGAAGGTTCACTGTCTCCATCGTTTATGCCCCAGCTTACTCAATTACACCTAGCTTGGTGTTTTCTAAGCAGAATGGAGAACAAGGTGTGTGTGTGAGACTGTGTTTGTGTGGGGTGTGTGTGTGCGTGTATGTGTGTGTCAAGTGCAAAGCGATTTTGTGGCAGTGTGCTTTTCAGTTCCGGTCATGCTCTTTAGCAGTGCAAATTAAAACCTCCTGCTAGCCCATATGTAAATACGGCCATTGCCCAGGCTGCGCTTTAATGAGCCATGATATGAAAGCCCAGCATAAGACCCATGGAGAAATCCCCGGCTACTTGACAGCTGACAGATGCTGAAAACTTTTAAGACAGGTGAGTCTGCCACTTTGCAAAATTCCAGCTAAATTCGGGTTATTTAAGAACAGTGCAGAGAAAGCTCCAGGCACGTTTCAGGGAGGATTGAGGGTAGTGGTGCTGCTGAGCAGTGGAGGTTATGTAAAGTATATACAGTATTGTGCAAACGTACGCATTTTGTTAAAGATGTTTATTTTTAGAAATTGTGCATTACTAGGCGTTACGAAATATCTTACTTGTCCAAACATTTATTTTTCCATTCATTAATTTTCTTTTGCTTAATCCACACAAGGTCGTTGGCCAGCCGTTGCCACCTAGCAACTCTGGGTGCAAGGGCAGGAACAACCCTGGACACGGCGCCAATCCATCATATAGCATATACACATACAGTAACATATACAGGGGTTAGACAATGAAACTGAAACACCTGGTTTTAGACCACAATAATTCATTAGTATGGTGTAACAATGAATGTAATTCATTGTCTAACCCCTGTACATTCACACACAAGGGCCACTTTAGAGACACCTAGCATGCATGTCTTTGGAATGCTGGCGGTGCACTTGGAGAAAGCCTGAGCAAACGCAGGGAAAACATGCAAACCCCAGACTTAAATTTTACTCAGTCGTTCCACCCAGAGCTCGAATCCGGGGCCTTCTGGCTGAAAGACACTTTGCCACCATGTCAGTAAAGCAACATATTACATATCAGTTTGTTTTAAAAATAGAAAAACACAATACATTCTGCTGGGTTTTGCTGCAATAAAAGAAGCAAGTGTGACAATCAATGTCACTAGAAAAACTGTCCCAGTCTTATAAGAAACTCAGTGTGCAGTTTGCGAGTTCTCCCAGTGTTCATGTGGGTTTTTTCCAGGTACTCATATTTCCTCTTGCATTCCAAAAACATGCACATTAGGTTAATTGATATCTCAAAAGTTGTGTGAATGTGTGTGTGACCATGTGTGTATGTGTGTGTGTGCTACAATAGATCACCTATGGATCACCTAATGAATTTCTTCAGTAATATAATGAATTTATTTGGTTAATTTTGGAGAAAATGACACAGTCCTTCTGCAGAATTTGACTGTCACACTTGGTTCATTTTTGCGACAGAACACAGCATCTTCATTACATTTTTGCTGCCTGAAAGATGGTCTTATATGTAATTAAGACTGACCAGCGAACATTTTTTGCATCAAATTTTGTCAGAAAAGTAATAATTGGAAATCAAAAACCATTCTCTACTTATTCAAGACAGGAATTTAAAAAAAGAGCTCCTAAGGCAGCGATTAATCCTCACTATGCACATCTTAAAGCTCGTTGCATCTTTTAAACCATATAACAGAAATTATAATCAAGTTTCAGCTGCAGAACTAACAAAGGTACAGAGTTCAACAAGGAGTGAGAAAAAATGTAATTTAGTGGCAGTTACACTCATTTGAGGGCACTCCAGGGTCCCAGAAAAACCACATGGCGATTTCAGTGCACTGTAATCTCAGTGCTAGTGAGAAATATGAGTTAGCAAGGTATAATGCTTACCAAAAAAAAAAGAAGTGGTGTGTTATGTTTAGAGCTAATTATGATTTTGCCGTTTGTTGTTTAGATTATGGGATTTCCTATGAATGCCTAATAGGCAAACACAATTTATATCATTGCTACTGCAATCTAGACCATTTAGCATGTAGCATGAGGAAATGGGAAATATGTGAGGAGAGTGGAGGCTAGTAATGTCATGTTAAATCCATTCTATACAGTACTGAACAAACTGAAAATGTGTTGGAGAGAAATTGAATGGCTTCATAGTTGTCTCATCTGACATCTTCTTTACTCTGAGAATCAAATAGAGTGAGAATGGAGAATATTTTAGATTACAAGGGAATTTAGATTTACATTCCAATTACAGCTCGAACCATACTTTATTCAGCAGCTCCGCAGTTCACCTCAATAGTTTGACCATCATTTGTCACATGCATCAACGACCACTCTGTTACATTTGGCAGGATGTTTGTTGATGTTTCCACTCTTGGTATACTATTAACACCTTAGTAAGGGAATAGCCCACAAATGCAGCTGATCCTCAAACACTGGCACTATACGCCTGGGCTCCAACTAATGTATCTGTCTGTGGTCCAAGTCCAGTTGTGTGGTAACAGCAGCTGAGGCACTTTATTACTTATCATATGCCACCTGCCAGGTGTTTCTAATCTACTGATACTTTTGGGTATACGTATATCACAAATAATGGCTAAACAAAGTTAAAAATATGTATTAAAAAACAATTGTAATCAAAATATCTTTAAAATACTATTCAGAGCCAAGGTGCCCTTCAAGCTTATCTGTCCAAGCAACCAAAATTACACCAGAAATCCTACTATAGACCCGCTGATAGCTAGTATCTGTCTTATTTCTCGCCCTAACCTGCACGCTGAATGCTGATCACACAAATATTGCTTTACAAGCTCTTGATTCGTCTGTACAATTTTGCATGACCTTGCTCAGGGTCTGAACAAGACTGTAAAATTGATTCAGGTGCCTGCAATAAAAAGAGCATGCACATTATCTGCATTCTAATTCTAATTAATTCGAGCAGAGGTGGACATTATTTACGATCAGAACTGGACACTATTCAAACACTATAATAATCTGAGCCCCATATTTTTATTGATTGCTTGATGAATGGCTTTATTTTCACCTAAAAAAAAAAGAAAAGCCTTGAAACGTCTCATGTAGACAAATGCATGAGTGCTGATTACTGGGGTTGTTATTTGTTCTGCACCCCTTCTCCTCCTCACCCCATTCCCTTCTCGCCTTTTTTTTCCCTCTGCTCCACCGAGTGGCCTTTCATTAGGCCTTTATTTCAGGGTATCGCCTTAAGTTTAAGAGATTCAAAACTTCATTAACAAGGCTGTGCTTGGGTGATCGAGCTTGGGCCCAGTACATAGGTCAACTGCCCTTGAAAATACACACAAATCAAAAGGAATTCCACAGTAAAAAATACAGAGTCCTTTTTTCATGCACTGCATATTATCAAAGATTATAATAACTCCGAAAATAGCATGTTAATTCAGTTTAAAAAATGACAGACTATGTCCTCATAGACCGCACTTTGTATACAGGGTCATCATCATACTGGATCATGTGTAGTCATGTTAGCTCCGGTGAAGGGAAATTGTATTGCTACATCATAAACATTTATTATAGACCAAGGGTTATTTTCCTTTTTTTTTTTTTTTACAGTGGGACCCTTTTTAGCTATAAAAATATTTCGTGACTCCCACCCCCTCTACACATACACACACAATCTTTAGAAGGTTGTAAATGATCCAGGATTGCTAGGTCCACCAAAAATATCCATGCAAAGTCAGTAAAAAACCTGCCCTTCAGAAGCTTAAACTAGCCCAAAATATACACACAGGTTTTTAAAAGTATTTTGTTAGGGTTAGGTTTGTATGGGTTTTATTATTTATATTGCAAATACTTTATAAATGTTATTAATGTAATATTCGTTTTTATTTTATAACAATTTTAGATCCCAGGCAACAACATTTAATAGTAACACAACTGGCAAAAAGAACGAAACTGGACTATTATTTAATCATTTCTGTTTCTTCCTGATCCTGAACTCTCTTCTCTCCTCTGATCCATCTTTGCCTGTTAACAATTTTTTTCCGTTGCCTTGTGGTTTCTGTGATTTTCAAGCGGCCACTGTAAAATTTTAAGTAGCCCAAAAAACTGCACCCCTACACCTCTGAATTTTCACCCACGACTGGAAATTCTTGAACCTGGCAACTCTGAATAGATCAGACAAAAATACTATAAACGTTTTACTCGTAAAAGTTCTTCAAGCTTAATGGTCACTCATGACTCTCAGGCAAACTCACCCAATAGAACATAGAACTGTTTAGCAGAGCTTATATATAAAGCTAGGGTTTAAAATAGTTTAAAAATAAAATATACAAAGAAAAAACAATGTCTCTCACAAGCCCCCAGGGACTATGCCAAGCAGGTTAAGAACCCCAGATTAAGAAATATTCCAGACAGTTGTGTGCTTGCCAAAAGATTGGGGATTAATCATATATGAGTGTAATTATTGGGTTTCGACAAAGTTTTTTCCATATACTTGGAGTATATATAAAAAATTACATAGCCACAACTCAATGCATTTAGTCATGTACAATATTCTGAAGTGCAATCCGAGCATTAGAATGGACAAGAAAGGTGATTTAAATTACTGTGAACATGGCATGGTTGTTGGTGCCAGATGGGATGGTCTGAGTATTTCAGAAACTGCTGATCTACTTAGATTTTTACACACAACCATCGCTAGGGTTTAGGGAGAATGGTCAGAAAAATAGAAAATATCCAGTTAGAGGCAGTTATAGGAATGAAAAATTTATATTTGATGCAAGAGGTGATAGAAACATAATTTAATCTTAAATAACCACTCATAACAACCAAGGAATGCAGAATAACATCTCTGTTGAAAATATGACATAATAATGTGACCAGTGAATGTCTTTGTCTACTGTTAATAATATAGGATCAACCCCAATGACCAATCAAATTTGAGTATTAAGTAACACTACAGTATCATATTATATTATCCAGCTCAAAAGCTAATACTGTTAGATTAAATTAGATTTACAGTGTAATGAAATAAAACTTTATCAGACACCTTAAACAGGACTTATATAGATTTAAGCATCTGTAGTCTTCGTTTTCTATAATTAAAGTACAGGGGATGGACAATGAAACTGAAACACCTGGTTTTAGACCACAATAATTTATTAGTATGGTGTATGGCCTCCTTTTGCAGCCAATACAGCATCAGTTCATCTTGGGAATGACACATACAAGTCTTGCACAGTGGTCAGAGGGATTTTAAACCATTCTTCTTGCAGGAT
>JAOUQV010000021.1:7597059-7608370 GCA_028565295.1 Aspidoras spilotus | reverse complement strand
TCCAGTGATACCTTGCCTCCATTGGACTTCATTATGTGTTAGGTGTATTTTATCCATGCAAACGTGTGGCGTTCAAGGTTTGTTTAAACTAAAAGGTGCTACTGGAGTATGTAGATGGGGTACTGTGGCACTTGCAGGTGAGTTATGGTGATGCACTTACTGTGAGGCTAATGTAAAACAAATGACTTGGAAACTGACTTACAGTAAAAATACTCTTTCTATAACATAAACTACAAGTACCTAAACATATATAATGCATATGCAAATGTTGACACTCAAGACAGCCTTGCAGTACCTCGTTTATAGTCTAACTAACACACTTCCTGTAAATGTACTGTAGCATGACCCAATATTAGACTGGATTGCAGTAGTTATACGACTGCAATGTTCTATATATAGGTAGAAGCCTGGCCTTGTTGCTTGAAGCAAGCCATAGGGGAATCATTCTTAGCCATTTATAATGAATGATGCCACACAGGATGCTAGAATACATTCATTACTGAGAAATTTTTCTTTGTTATGTATAACTAAAACACAGATATACGCACTTAAAAGTCGTCCCTGTGAGCTGATGCAAACGTGAGCAACAAATCATTTACTACGAAACAAACTCTATACATCAGAAACATCCACTTTTGTTCACAAAGCTGGCTGTGATAAGGTCAAATTCAGACAGCCCTTAGCTCTAGGATAATATTAGCGATATTTTTGTTTAACTAAAGTCAGTCACCTGGCGAAATAGATTACCCGTAATCACCTTTAAAAGATTATCATAACTTTAATGATTCAGTTGATAAAGAGTATAAAGTTAAGTAGCCGGTTAAGAGGATCTCTTCCTTAGTGCAGTCAAGTGATTAGCAAGAACCAAGAGACTCCAAATCCGCCAACTGCAAATCCCGTTTCAGAAACGGATTTGAGCCGAGATGTTCTTTTACAATTTATTCAACTCCCATCACAGTTTCTATACTCCTTAATAAGCTATTTTCCATATTTTTAAATGTCACTTGTGATCCAAATACTTATGCTTTAAAATTATACTGCCATTGTTCACACACAGTATGTACTCTTTATGCCAGTGGCGTGCAGTGCATACAATGGCTACTGCTTCTGATCAGTTTCTGATGCTGCAGACCAGGTATATAGACCCATAGATCGTATTATTAAAAGTGCCTACATACTGTAACTTTTTATAGTTAAAACCCTACTCCAGGCACGCAATCCCCAACTGCTCCCTGTGCGCATCAATAGGGAGCAGCACACTGCGCCAGGTGTACCCCTGGATGGTTTAAATGCAGAGAAATAATTTTCCTATGGGGATTAATAAAGTATCCATTATTATTATTATTATTATTAATAATAATAATAATAATAATTTTCAGATAATCAATATATGTAATTAAAACAGTTGGCTTTTTTGGAAAAATAAGCAGTTGTGACAGTCAAAGTCTCCAGAAGAACTGTGTCAGATTCTCCACGGCCCTCATTAAAACTTACCAGTTCTGTGAAAAGATCTTGGCTAATGGAAAGACGTGCAGTGAAGCAAAGACACCATTGAAAAAAAATAAACGTGTATCATTTTTCACATAAATTAGGAAACTATAAAGTGCAGTAAATTCTAAAACTACAGAAAATAAGTAAAGAGAGTCATTATTGTTGTTCTTTTTCCCCTAAGCAGTTTCCAAGGGATAAGTTGCGAAGTTTTCTAAATATATTATCTAGTAAATTTGATCTTAGCAGGATTTCTCACACTTCCTCTGGAGACATTAACTGTCACACCTGTTGTTTTGTTCAGCCGCAAATCCTAGCAGCCTTCATTATGTTGTTGTCTCTGGTGTGTATCATGTTGCTTTATTGACTGATATACTGTTTTCTTTAACAATAACTTCTAACGTAATGTTCGGAATTATATTTTATGTACTAAATAATTAATAAAACTAAATATCTGCAACAAACTTTGCACTAAGAATACATTCGACTTGTCCAAACCACATTACAAAACCACAAAACAATAAATGATCTCTGTGTGTGTGTGTGTGTGTGTAGGTGTGTGTGGCACACTGATAAACAGGGGATCATACCTTTGCTGTACACCACACAGTTGTTTTTGTTGTCTTCTGCTCCTTGCCAAGTCACATCCAGCAGCCACCTGGGGCCTGAGCTCAAAACCACTGGGACTGGAGCCTTGTTTTTCTGTAGAAGGAGAGATAATACACACACACACACACATTAACTTAATTCGAATGTGATTAGGGAGCACATTATTACGTTTATGAGGAGCTCAATTAACATCCTACTACAAAAAACAAATGCACTTAGAAATGTCAGAGCGAAAAACATGGATCCCTTATGTGGCATTTGAAAACTTTTCAGGACCTTACAGGATGCGCTAGCATTTTACCATAGCTGAGAATTATGGGGAAATATTTTGCTCTGCGATCCCGGTGTCAGATCTCTGCAGATTAGTCACTGATCTTGAGGTGCCTGGGAAAATTACGGAAAGAATGCGGGTGGATTTTAGCGGAATAAGAAAAAGCTAAGGTAAACTCTGGGCACGTTGTCCAATTGCTTATCGGCTCTGTGGGCCAGGAAGAATTTGAAGAATCGGCCTCCATTTCAAAGGGTGGCGGCGGAGGTTAGGTACTGTAATGCACAGGCGAGTTATTCTAAATGCGCTATATCGTTTCAGGCACCTGGTTCGAGCTTGAAGTTATTTCTCTAAATCAAAAGGAGTGAAATAGGGGGCATTACTCTCTAGGTGCCCTGATGTGGACAGAGGGCCACTGTGGATGCCTGGCTGTTGTATTTATTCTCCACTTGATTTTTATTCAATTTGTATTTCCCCCCCCCAAATGGCATTTCCACCCCCATACAAAGGGCAATGAGAGCCTCGAGTACATCATTGCTGAGCTGCACTGCTGTTACAGTAGTTATTGCTATTACTGGCAGGCAAAATGTCAGGCATTCTAGGCCATTACTTGCCAACCCTCAGGCTCTCCTTCATTAGCGCCACTGAAATGATTTCGCTAACAGAAAGTGGGTGGTGTTCTGAATCGCCTCTCTCTCTCTCTCTCTCTCTCACCCGGGAAATTTTTCCATAGCAGACTCTCTCATGAGACTCCATTAACTTTTGCTAGCATTTTCTTTTCTCTGAGAGCTTCTGAGTAAATGAAACAGTTATGTACTGCTGTTATTCAGATTACATTGTCGTGACTCTATATTGTGCACAGTATATTCATCAAATACTTGATTTGAATTGCAGACTTCATAACTATGTGTATTCTGGTCTAAAAGTTAGTCAAGAGCTTTATATAGAGCTAAGTATCGCATTTGTAAAAAATAAAGGAACACATGTATGTATGATGTTTGATGCATACCTTGTTTAGATGCATATGAGTGATGCTTGTTTAGATGCATATGAGTGATGCTTGATTAGATGCATATGAGTGATGCTTGATTAGATGCATATAAGTGATGCTTGATTAGATGCATATGAGTGATGCTTGTTTAGATGCATATGAGTGATGCTTGGTTAGATGCATATGAGTGATGCTTGTTTAGATGCATATGAGTGATGCTTGTTTAGATGCATATGAGTGATGCTTGTTTAGATGCATATGAGTGATGCTTGTTTAGATGCATATGAGTGATGCTTGATTAGATTAGAACTATTTACAATATTTAATATTTGTTGTAATCAAATGTATTGCTTAATAATCTCATTCAGGGGCGGCAGAGTGCCACAATGTGTGTGCTGTTGCCTCACACCAAGAAGTACCCGGGTTTGATTCCCAGGTGGGACAAATGCGGAAATTTCTGTCTGGAGTTTACATGTTGTTCCCGTGTCATCAATATCATCAGATTTTTTTGGAGAATTTTAAAAAGCACTCCCTGGTAGAGAGCAGCTTTAACTCTGGGATATTGGAGGGTTTAGGGTGAGGAATTTGACTTGGCCATTCCAAACATTACCATTGCTCGTTTTTTAATGGCTGTTTAATAGAAGTACTTGTTGTTTTTCTGCATGATCCACTTTCTCTTGATATTCATTTTTGTTGGTTGACCACTCCTGTAAAGGGTTATAATGGTCCTGAATGTCCTCCCTTTGTACACAATAACTCCGACTGTGGATTAGTGGAGTACAAATGTTTTATAGATGTTTTTTGTAACCTTTTCCAGTCTGATGGGCATCAACAACTTCTTTTCTGAGGTCCTCAGAAATCTTATGTGTCCACTCACACCTGATCATCCCTTTAATTGAAAACACCTGACTTTAATTTCACCCTTAAATTAACTGGGTATGGATAATTTTCCTCAATAAATAAATGACCAAGTATAAGATTATTGTCTCATTTGTTTAACTGGGTTTTCTCTATCTACGTTAAGGATGTGTGTGAAAATTCATATATCATATATCATATCAGATATGAATTTATCATATATAAATCATATATACACAAATACAGAAGATTGTAAAAGGTTCACAAACTTTCAGGCGCCACTGTAAAGATTCAACATCCACACGGTGATGGCATTTTGGCTGTTCCACACTGTTTTTTCTTATCACTACGTTTAAGGTTAATGTTTTCATTTATAATGATCTTAATGGAAATTCCTTACAACTACAGACATACCAACATTAGTGTGTATATGTGTGTGTGTGTGGTGTGCATACGTAGTCCCCCTTCTCTCTGGCCCCCCTCTCGTCCCAGTGTTTTCTCGTTTTTCATCTTGGCTTGGTTGTTGCTTGCTGTGTAAGAGATACAGTGAGCGAAACAGTGAAGTCAGCGGCCCAGTGATTACCAACCGATGCTCTAAATTCGCTATAAAATGAAAATCAATATTTCCACAAGTCGCTGTGACATAAAAGATAACCTCTATTGATTTTCCCCCGACTTAGACTTGCGTGATAAGATCTAATATACATTTTCAGACGCTTGGATTTGGATCAGAACGCCGGAGCCGGGGCTGCCGATAAAGTTCCCCTTTCACAGCCAATTTTTTTTTTTTTTTACTTCTTTCGTTTTTTCTTCTTCTCTTGTCCCTTCCCCATCTTGTTCACGGAGCACACTATTTATAATTGGCCAGGTGTGAAAGGCACAAGGCTGCTATCAGGAATAGGCTCTAATGTTTTTTTATTATAGGGAAGCCAAAGCCAGTTCCAGATAATTTGGAAATTTCAGGGGGGATTGTGATGGAGCTGATGGTAGCAGAGGAACCTGTAATAGCCTGTGTGCCCGACTCTGATTAAATGTTGCTCTAGATGAAAGAGACCTGCCTTCGCTGCAATAAATTAACCGATTGCGCAAATCCCAAATCACAGCTAATCCGTCCTTGATACGGTGATCCTCTGATCAGCTGAAGGAGGTGAGGAGAAGAAAGAAAACAGTAACAGTCTCTGTGTCTGTGACTTCTGCCTAGTTAATGATAGCACTAGTGACCTTCATGACACTCAGGAGACTTTTTAGTGCAGATCTTTGCTCGCCAGGTCACCAAAAATCAATCCTGGAAAAAACCGGGGTGTATGTTTTCATTTCTTGTTGTTATCTCTAAATCTTAACCCTTACTTAAAATATCATCATCCTCCTAAAATAATGGCCCAAGTCATTTTTCGACCAAAATGATATTTTTTTACCTAAATTACCTCCTCACTATGCTGTCCACCTGGTAAAATCGCATACGTCCTTAGTTTAACAGATCATGTGATTCTACCCCTGTAATAAAATGGCCTATGTCAAGAGTGAATTGTAATCGATATAAATGATATTTAAATAAAAAGCATGAAAAAAAAAGAGTTAGGTCATTATTTTAGGAACGTGACGATATGCATCACATAGACCCGATGATTACTGGATTTAGGAATGTCTGGATATCGAGTTGGTTTGCCTTTTTGATTAATTACCGCATACAAACATCAAGGAATTCTAAATTATAATGTATTTATGATGCTGCTAAATCTATCCATACATTCATCCGTCCATAATCTTTCACAACTCTGAGTGCGAGGACAAGAACAACTCTAGACATCGCAGGGCACTTTCACACACGTAGAGTCACTTTAGAGACACCGAACACAGGTGTGGGAGAAAAGAGAAGCACCCGGAGAAATCCAGAGCGAACACAGGAAGAACACGCAAACTCCACACAGAAATGACCCTGGTTGTCCCACCCAGGTATCAAACCTGGGTCCTTCGGCGCTAGCCACAGCACCACTGTGCTGCCACAGATTTTAAATATGTGATATATTATTATTATAAACTCAGTTACACAACTTTAGGAAATGTTTATTGAGTGTGCCTGCATGTGTGTGTGTAGGTACAGTATTTGTCAGTGTATTAGATTAATATCTAATTCCCTAATAAATTCCATAAACATTATTAGGGTCGATTGAATTTTTATGGGTGTTACATTCTGGGTGGGATGTTTATAATGTTTAATTGAAGGCTATTATTATAAAAAAACCCATCAGTTACAATCGAGTCAGTCTGCGGTCTTGTTATATGTATATACTGTATTTATAAAGCTTGTTTAAATCTGTCCCTGTTCCATAAGGAACCGTGTATGTAAGGTGTGAGTTCAGAGCAGGGGGTTGTGCATGTCCGTGTTAGGGCCCCGACCTGTCCTAAGATGTGTGTTTACAACCTTAAGCGCCCTTACACACCTCGATAACACCCTGTGCAATTAGTTGTCCGCTATGATGAAACAAATTGCATGTGGTCAACTGGAAATTTCATTAAAGAAGATTTACCTCCAGCTCTCGTTATCGCTGCATATTAATATTTCCTCTGGCCTGCGGCATGGATGACTTACAGCGAGAATGGAGGGGGAAAAAATGGGTGGGGGGAATGTTTCTGTCCTGTTATAGGTTTACATGCATACAGTATGTGTGTAAAACACCAGCAGCAAACATGGGTGAAAAAAAAAACAGAAAAAGTAACTTTTTTTATCTTTTTCCCTTCATTGTCTGCTTTATATTCGAAAGAAAGGTCCATATTTCAAAATCTTTATCTCTTTATGAAATATTGCCACATCTTGGGTCTGTCATTCCATTTTTTCCCCCTCCTCATTTAAAATGGCAGTGGTATCATTGCCGAAAATGAAAATATACATCCTTAGCGCATAAAAAAAAAAAGTTATTTATTTTCCATGCCAGCATCTGCTATTGGGAGGCTAAATAAGAGAAATATGCACGTAGAAATTGCACGCTAATTCCCTTTGGAGATAGATCTTGGCGGCTGCCCTGTCATAAATCAGAGAATTTCTTCGATATGAAATGAGGCAGGCTGCCTCTAATCATTTCTGCATTTCAAATTGGATCACTGGCTCAATCGCTTTGGCTTTTTAAACTGCTTGCCTAAGAGCAAATGTGAGGTGGGAGATAATGGGAGAACGAAGGGGGGGTGGGGGCGGGAAAGGAAAGAGTGGGTATTTGCCGCGTTGCGCCGTACTTAGTTTACTGCTTGAGTGAAAAAGAATGCTTTCTCTCCATCCTCCACTCCCTTCCTCCCCCCTGGCTTTTTTCTTTTCAACTTTGTTAAATTGACTTTTTCTTTTGAAATCAATAAAATTCTGAATCGCCAGTTGCCGACAATCTTATAAGGGACACCCATTAAGGTTTACAAAAGTCATTATTTTCTATCAAGTTCAGTAACTACATGGACAGCATGCGGAAAAAAAAAAATAGTTTTTTGTTTAAAAAGAAAGAAAAAAAAAACAAAACCCATATGATTTCATGCTGATTGGGATGACAAAAAGCTTTATCTATAACTCACTGTGTCTTACACTAGATATTGTCACTGATGTACTGGATTAACCTAAAGAGTACATCATCAATCTGTCGATAATGTGTGATTTCTTCACTATTTCAAGCATGATTTGTGCTCTGCAAGCTCCAGTGCTGATTCGGTTCCATTTTAATAACTATACAAAGCCTGGATCTAACCTTGAGCCAATCTATTTTACTTATTGGTTATCTGTCTGGGATTTCCTTCCTGAAATGCAGGACAACAACCAACAGCTGCATTGAATAAAAAGATGAGTGCACATACAACAAAGGATGGATATCTGTGTGTGTGTTTGTATGGGAGCCAATGCCAAGAGCCTTAGATTCCCCCAAAGCTTGAGATGTACAATTATACTAGCTTGAGTTGGACCACCCCCACATCTTGTCTTTCTCCACCTTTCTGTCTCTCTATTACCCAGACACACAGACAGACACACACACAAACAAATGCGACCTGCAACACAATTAATAAGCATCAAATGCACTATAGATTATACTGAAAGCCACCTGGTGAGAAACTCAGATCTGTGATACTGATTTAACTGTAAGCTATTATCAGTTAAAATTCAAATTTACTTAACAGTATACTATTAAAACTGTTTGTGAATGACCAGAGCATGTTTGTCCGCAAGCAGAAGTCATATTTTCATATTGACAATACAAACAGTGAAACACATACATTATATAGATTCATTACAAACACAGTGATCTATTTCAAGTGTGTATTTCTGTTAGTGTTGATGATTATTGCTTACAGACAATAATAACCCAACATTATCTCAGAAAATTAGAATATTATATAAAACCAACTAAAAATTATTTTTAATGCAGATATATGGCCTAATGAAAAGTATGTACAGTAAATGTACTCAATACTTGGTCGAGGCTCCTTTTGCATGAATTACTGCATAAATGCAGCATGACATAGAGGAAATCTTCCTGTGGCACTGCTGAGGTGTTATGGAAGCCCAGGTTGCTTTAATAGCAGCCTTCAGTTCATCTGAATTGTTGGGTCTGGTCCCTCTCGTCTTCCTCTTGACAATACCCCCTAGATTCTCTATAGGTTTTAGGTCAGGCGAGTTTGCTGGCCAATCAAGCAGAGAGATAATGTGGTTATTAAACCAGGTATTGGTACTTTTGTCAGTGTGGACAGGTGCCAAGTCCTACTGAACAATTGACATTTTCATCTTCAAAAAGCTCTAAAATTTCCTGGTAGTCCAAATTTCCAAGACTTTGGTCTTGATATAACACAGTGGATGACATGAACCATCACTGATTGTGGAAACTTCACACTAGACCTCAAGCAGCTTGGATTGTGCCTCTCCACTCTTACTCCAGACTCTGGGATCTTGATTTTCAAATGAAATGCAAAATTTACTTTCATCTGAAAACAACACATTGGACTAATAAGCAAAAGTCCAGTTCTTTTTCTCCTTGGCCCAGGTGAGACGCTTCTGTCGTTGTCTCTTGGTCGTGAGATACAAGGAATTCGACAGTTTTAGCCCATGTCCTCGATACGTCTGTGTGTAGTGGCTCTTAAAGTGACTCCAGCAGCTTCTTTAGCAGTGACCTTTTGAGGCATAACCCCCTTGTAGAGTGTGTCAATGACTGCCACTGTCTTCCCCATGATTGTGTAACCTACTGAACCAGAGTAATTTTAAACACTTTTGCAGGTGTTTCTTAGAGAATGATGTTGGGTTTTCATTGCCTGTTAACAAAATCACCAACAATAACCAAAATAAATACTTGAAATAGATAACTGTGTTTGTAATGAATCTATATAATGTATTTCACTGTTTGTATTGAATTACTCAAATAAATAAACTTTTTTTTTTCAGCCTCACACCAAGAGAATCCGGGTTCGAGCCCTGGCTGGGGCAACTCAGGAAATTTCTGTGTAGAGTTTGCACACGGGTTTTCTCCGGGTACTGCAGTATTCCAAAGACATGCATTATAGATTAATTGGTGTCTCTAAATTGAACATTAGCGTATGAATGTGCATTTGTGTGTGCCCTACAATGGTTTGGCGCCCTGTCTAGGGTTTCACCCCAGAGTTGCCAGGTGCGCACCGTCTTCCCCGTGATATCAGAACTGGGATTAAGTGGGTATAGAAAATAAATGAATGATATTTATTATTAGTAAGACACGGGGTGGCATGATAGCACAATGGATAGTGCTATTGTCTCACAGCAAGAGGAACCCAAATTCAAACCCTGGATGGGGCAGCCCGGGAAATTTTTGTGTGGAGTTTGAATGTTTTCCCCGTGTTCATGTGGATTTATTCTGGGCGCTCCGGTTTCCTGCCACAGTCGAAAGACATGTGCACTACGTAAACTGTAAATACTGAATTGTCATTGGCTTGTATGTATAAGAAGTGAAATTTGTGTACGAGTATGACCTTGTAGATGTCATTAAAATGGCTATCGATGCTGAAGATGACGATAAATGGTCTGATAGTAGAAGTAAGTTTTTATCACCAGGTATCTTACAAACATTTTGCAAATACAGCATATAACTACAATTCCCAATTCATTCTAATATTACCATCTACACATAATGTGACACACTATGTCTCACGGTAAGAAAGAACTGGGTTTGATCCCTGGGTAGCACAACCTGGACATTTTCTATGTTTAGATGCATGTTCTCCTTGTGTTCGCATGGGTTTTCACTGGGTGCACCGGTTTCCTCCTACAGTCCAAAGACATGCGTGTAAGGTGAATTGGTGTCTCTAAAGTAGCCCTTAGTGTGTGAAGGTGTGTGTGTGACTGTGTGTGCCCTAAGATGTAATGGCACCCTGTTTAGGGTTTGTTCCTTTCTATGCGCCCAGAATTTCCGGCCCAGATAAACTGAAAAAATCAATTCTCCAGCCTCGACCTCTTGTGGGATTTTGTTTGATTATTGAACGTAATTATAATATCATTCTGTTTGATATTTCGCAAATAAATAAAGTTATTTAAATATATAAAAAAAACTGTTTTTACTTTCGCTGACTACTTTAGTTTTACCTTCCATTTCAAAATAATGATAATGAAGCGCACCCTCACCGGCCATTAAAAGACAATTTTATTTCTATAGGCTTTTTATAATGGAACATTGTCGCAAAGCAGCTCTACTGAAAAATAAATACAGGATATAATCATTAAGTTTAGTTCAATTTTATCCTTGATGAACAACCGGGATGGAAAGAAAAAACTCCCAATTACAATAAAGAGGAAGAACTATTGAGAAGAACCAGATTCAGAAGGGAATCCCATTCTCATTTGGGAGAAAGTATTAAGAGTATGTATATTTTGAATTCTGTATGCCCTTTAATTTTTGACCAGCTGTACTGGAATTTAAAAAATTACATATAAAATTTGTTATAACGATGTAAACAGAAACAAAGGTATTGTTTCGAGTCTAATAATATACAGGGGTTAGACAATGAAACACTGAAACACCTGTCATTTTAGTGTGGGAGGTTTCATGACTAAATTGGACAAACCTGGTGGCCAATCTTCATTAATTGCACATTGCACCAGTAAGAGCAGA
>JAOUQV010000021.1:7548162-7558447 GCA_028565295.1 Aspidoras spilotus | reverse complement strand
TAAATTGACTAATAAATCTAAAAATATTAGAATAATTTACACTACAAGAAACGCACTAATGTAGGGCAAGCTAGATAAGTGCACACACACACATGCACAGCTTAAAGGAAACAAATGAGTACTGTATTTGAGTAATGAGCGCTTGCACCCTGGAATAAATACATGCAGTATAGTCTGCCCTAAGTACAGCACTGAGAGACATTAAATCAGCATTAAATGCATCGGTCAAAACATTTAGATATTCTGTACCTTCTGTTTGGAACAACCTATAGATTGAACTTCAGGATACTGTACCGCTAACCTGTTTAAGGCTTTCATCCCGTGTTTTTTAAATGGTTTTAATATATACCTGTGAAACATTCTGTTCGCCACTCTTAACTAGTTCTTCCATGAAAATGGGAATTACCTGGTTAAATAATGGCTAAAAACATCAATTTAGTTAGAAATAAATGTCTGCCAGGTTGTAATGGGTAGTGTTGCCGTCTCACAACCAGGTACCTGGTTTGATTCTAAGAGAGAGGAGACCTGGGCACCTTCTTGTTTGAAGTATTCATGTTCTACCCTTGTCTGTGTTGGCTTCTTGGCGTTGCTCACGTTTCGTCTCACAGCCAAAATACCAAAATAGAGAAACCCAAACCCTTATTCCTAATGTGTCTAATATATCAAGCATTCCTGTCATGAATGTGACCTACTGTGTAACGTGGTGTTATAACTTTATTAAATAATTCATTTTTAAATACCCATGTAATCTTGGTCAGGGTCACATGGAAACAGGCTCCTAGCCACTCCTCCACTCGGTACCTTTTTGCCATACCTACCCAACTCCCACACACCCGATCCGTCTGTTTTTCTTTGAAAACATGTTTTTAAATCATCGTAGCCATGCTCCTAAATGTGATGCTTCCTCCTTTTCTTTCATCTCACTAGTCCCAGTAGCTGTGTCTCTGACCACCTCAGCCTCGCCTGATGCATGATCGCAATGATACTTTACTCTTATCGCGTGCTGCCAATGCTTATTTCCTTCCTTAGATTGAAATGCAAATGTGAAGTTTAATGATAAATGCATTATCTGATGGGGGCTGATAACACTGATTCACTGTCGGTGCAAAATACATACCCCAAGGGGGCTACCCGGTACCAAATTGCCTTTTTTTTGCTTTATATACCTGCAATAAAATCTAGAGGTCATTTGCATTAAAAGACGAATCATATTCGATGCAAGCAGCAACGGGACGCCACTGGCGAGCAATAATTGCTGCTGTTGCTATCTTGTTCAATGCATTATCCATCACTTTGATGAAGTGACTTTTAAGAAGAAGATAGAAATATAGTTTTCTTCAAACACTCTGTGAAAGCAATGATAAAATGAGATTTTCCAAGAAGAAACGATAAATATGTTTTTGTGTATATGTGTGTGAGGAAGCTTTCGGTTTGGAAGCACAGTCTATGTGAAAGCACACACATGCACTAAAGCTTTGGAGCAGAGCCATTTAATCCTTTCCATTCAACCCTGCTAACTTCCCTTATTATTCATTGGCGATAAGTTAATTTAAGTCCATCACTCCAACGGTCAATACAGGCGTCCCTCAAAATGCAATTTAGTCCAATTTAGGACGCTTGTTGGATCACTGGAGCATTTAGCGTCAGAATATCTACAGACCGCTCTACACTACATGGGCATATGGGTGTTATTTCTTACTAAACATATTTATATATCACTGTTCATATGCTTTTAAAGATGTATTTTCAATCGTAGTTGCAGGATTAATTACTTTACTGTGGTGGTTAAAAGTTTGTGAACCCCTTTAGAAATTTCAGTCTTATGCCCATCAAGTTTTAACTAAAGAACAGAGATATACCGATGTCTAAGCTTCACAGCTGGGCAACTGTATCATAGCATGAACAACACAGATTTCCGTAAAGATAAGAAGAGTTATTGATGCTTGAACCATACCAGATAATAAAAGCAAAGTTATACTGTTCATACTCTTGCCACTCACAGTCTTAACTTTATGTCTAGGCTAATAATAATAATGGAAGCGGCACGATAGGGAAGTGGGTAGCGCTGTAGACTCACAGCAAGAAGGACCCAGGTTCGATCGGGAAATTTCTATGAGGAGTTCACATGTTCTCCCCATATTTGCGTGGGTATTCTACATGTGCTCTGTTATCCTCCCGCATTCTAACGAAATGCATGCTGGTGCTTTAATGTGTGAATATGTGTGTGCCTGAGTTGCCAGCTGAGCACAGGCTGGCCCACGACCCTGTGTGCGTTAAGCGGAGGAAATATATAAATGACTAATAATAACTAATACCTAATTTATCCCCATAGGGAAATTCTTCTGTGCATTTAACCAATTTAAGGATGCACTAAGCACACGTGGAAGAAATAAAGACCATTCTAATGGTTTGCTAAAATTTCAAGCACCACTGCACCTTTTCAATGCTTAAAACTGAGGACAAATTAAAGGGCTGGAAAATAAATCTGAGTGAGAATCATCCAAGTACCAAGGTTTTGTAAAGAAACTGTACTTGTAGAACTTGTAGAAAATGTACTTGTAATAGTCGAACAGTGTGGTCTTTCCTACTTGATATAAAAAGTGCAACAGTAGCCTGGCGTGTATGAGTTATAGTACTGCAGCTGAATATGGCTAATTTTAGCGCTCATTAAAAGCTTCTGAAGGGTTTATACCTTGTCAAGGATATCTTAAGATGCCCTGCTACTGAATGGATTAAATCCCCTGATCCCAGATGGATTCATTTAAACTGTGTCATAATGGGCCGCTTACAAGTGATTACTAGCCGTTAGCTAATGGTCTACATGCTTGAAGTAAGGCCAGGGACAACCTGATGTCATCTAAAACTTGCCAGATAACAAGAGCGAAATGATCCGAGACCTTTGTGTGTGCATGCCTTGGGTTTGTTCACTTGTGTTATTTCAGGCTGATTCAATGTTAAGATATAAAGATATTGTGTGATAACTGACGCTCACAATAAAATACAAAAAAAAGGAAAGGCAGGACAGAGTAAATACTCAATGTACAGTGTGATGTCGTCTAACAGACGAGTCATGAATATGCTAATACAATTAAACGAATTATTAAAGTAAAAATATTATAAATAGCCATAAAGATTAGTGTTGGAACGGGGCATACATAGTGTAGATTATTATTATTGCAAGATTTAGATCTTGTCTGTCTGTTCAGGACACTTACTTGGACCGTCCCACTCTTCTGTTTCCACAGGGGGAGGTCTCGTCTTGTTATTCGGTCCTCCCAGGTCTGTATCAGCTATCTCTCTGTTGCTGGCTTCTTCTCCTACATTATGAAAAAAATTACAAGTATTTCAATTCAATCCTGTTCTATTTATTTCTAGAGTGCTTTTTAAAACAAAACAACCTCAACGCAGATTCACAGAAATTCTGGATCTATTCATTATTATATGCAGGTTACACTTAACTCGTAATGCACAAGCTGGGGCTTACAGTGGCAAGGAAAAACTCCCTGACATGATAAGAGGAATACATCTGTGGGAATCCCATCCTTATCGGGGATAGTAATAAGAGTAGTCTATAAGAAGAGTCTGTAACTGTGTGTGAAATGGTGAAGGTGGATAAATAGGAGACAGGTTTATACCTCTTAGCAAGAACTGGCTATTTCTAATTGACAGTAGATCTGATCTGAGGCGGATCCAAGTGATGCTTGAGATTCCAAATACCAAGTGATGCAACCGGTGAAACATATTTTAAAATGCTGACAGGAATATTAGCTTAGATACATGATTTTCCGGAAATATTACAATTCCAAAAAAGTTGGGACAGAACAAATTGTAAATAAAAATGGAATGCAATGATGTAGAATTTTCAAAATTCTATATTTTATTCAGAATCGAACATCGATGACATACAATATTTGAACCGAAAAAAAATTTATCATTTAAAGAGAAACATTTGGTGATTTTTAATTTTATGACAACAAACAAATCTCAAAAAAGTCGGAACAATGCTCTGAGACATCCCCTTTTCTCTTTACAACAGTCTGTAAATGTCTGGGGACTGAGGAGACAAGTTGCTCAAGTTGAGGGATAGGAAAGGTAACCTATTCTTGTCTAATATAGGATTTTAGTTGCTCAACTGTCTTAGGGTTTTTTGTCATATCTTCCATTTTATGATACACCAAATGTTTTCTATCTGGCTAGTTCAGTACCCGGACCTTTTTTCTACGCAGCCATGATGCTGACCACTCTTTGATTTCACCTGTGTACTGTAAATCTGCTATAGGCTGCCCCATTAGCAGGCTCCACATTGCCCCAATGGTCCACATGACTGATTTGGTAAATTTTATGCCAGATGCAGTTCCTGACACAACCATAGGCTTTGTTACTCAACAACTAACATTCATGGTGCAGTCCCACCCAGTAATGCTTGGCCCCTTTATCGCTGCTTATTTATCGCTCTATATTTACAATCAAATTTGGTCTGTCAGAGCATTTCTGTAAAATTGCAACAAGCGCTACAACACTCATTCAGTACTGTCTTGACTAAAACAATTAGTATTTGTATAGTTTATTATATAATGTCACATAAGAATATGTATTAATGACTTTACTAAGAATCCCTAAGCATTGTAAGGGCTTTCGTTGATCTGCGGTTGTGTCCGACATAACGGGAAAGAAATGGGATATTATTGATCGGAATAACGTAAATTTTAAGCTCTGTGCAGTCCAGGTGAAACATGGAGGAAATTAGAAAAACCTACAATATGGCATAAATATTGCTTACAACAAAATATAAGTAGTAAGAAGCTGTCAGTAATGAAAATTACTTTGATCACCATTTTTAAAAATATGTATTTAATCATTCAAATTATTATAACTGCATGACTGTGTTATTATCCATGGACAAAAACCTCCCCTGGAAAGAGCCGTGTCTCCAGCAGAGATTTTCTGTATAACAACAACTGATAAGATTTACAGCAGAAGAAAACCAGATCGACTGTCACTGCTGATAAGAAAGTCTGCTCATCTCCTTTAACAGCACTGTTTCGTAATGAAGATCTCTTGCACGCTCGCCTCTTATGTTTCCTCTCTCTTTCTGTGGAGCGCCGGAATGGCACAGGATGTAAAAGTGACCTTTCTAACACTCGGAAACGGCTCAGCGTTAAAATACGAGCCTGTTCGGACGGGCTAATCTACAGATCGAAGTCCCTCACCAAGCTGGCTGTAAGCCAGTTAAAGACACGACTCACTTCAAAGGCAAAAAAAGTAAACAAGGCCAAAAAAAGATCAGGTCTTTTTGGCTGGCTCTTGGCTGCCAGGCACGAGAAGTGTGCAGCGATGTCCTAGTTACTAAACACGAGGTCACTGTGACCTAGATTTTTCTTATGTAAGCTCATATCCAAGCCATAGCTTTACTCCCCCCTACCCCTTTCCTATTTCACATATTACTCATGTATTATATTGAGGACGAGAAAGAAAAAGAAGAATGAAAAAAAGAAAGAAAAAAAAGAAAGAAAGAAAGAAAGAAAGAAAAAAGAAAGAAAGACAGACAGACAGACTACCAACTAACTTGATCTGGGCCGAACATATAAGCCCTCTATTGCAACTGCTAATTACTGCTCAGGAAACAAAGCTATACGATGATTCCTTAATTAACAGATGATTAAGGATTTTCTGCCTCCTATCTAGCACAGTTTGCACAATCGCCCCAACAGCAACCTCCGAGAGAATGATATTGCCATGCTTTATGATGGTTCTCTAGGATATAGTAGGATAGAGGTACTAGTTTAATACATAGAAATACATAGCTATGTTGTTGCCAAGTCAACTTATGAAATTTCATACACAGCCTTGGGCAAAGTGGTACTGAACGGCTGACCAATAATAAGTTTGGTCGACCTTTTTTGACTAATAAGACCTTGCAGACTATACAAGGTGTTAAACTCATCCATACGCAGTCAACCCATGCCCATTGCAGCATATTTACAAGTTTACCCGGCTAGTTTGGGCCAATTCTGTTAGATCAACCTGACCTTGCCAGTAATTCAGTAAGAATGAAGTTTGTTGGTGGTTCTTCCACACTTGGTACAGCCTTTATACCCAGGTACAGGAAAAGCCCATAAGCGTTGAAACCCATAGCTGGTAAAAGTTGCTTTCTGCTGTACAGTGGACAGATCAACAGAGATGGCTCAGTCCTTACGGCTCTGGATTACTCTGGGAAAGTCAGTATTACCAAGCTTACACTGTCGGCTATCCCTGTGTGCTAACATAAAACTAAGCAGCTGGGATATGCAAATCATTTGTTTTCATAGTGCAATAATGCATACGGGACAAATAAAAGTTATTATAATTATATTATAATCACATGTCATCTTACAGGTCTTGACAATTCCAGGTTTGAATACAGTTGAGTGTGTCTGAATAAAGAATAGAAGACAGAGAGTGTCATGATTGTAGGTGCTTGTCCATGCAAGTCAGTCATTCTCGCCGGCATATTGTTACACAGGTCAATAAGCTTACAGGCGATTTACACAAACCCTTCCTCCAGCAAGGTAGAAACAAAGTCATATCGGCTTCTCCCCCACCTCCCTTTCAGCACTGCCCCTGAAATGTCAATCAGAAGATATGAAGCAGATCTGAACCTCCTCATCAAAAATAAACTGAGATGCTGAAGAAGAAGGATTTCTTTCATAATGTTCATAGCTACAACAAATGTACAAATGCAGGGTAAAATTTTCAAAAAGGATATTATTGGTTATTGACAGTTGCCACTATACGTAACGATCACAAGTTCAGGAACACATGGATAAAAATAGGTTGGTCACTTTTTTATTATTTATAACACACAGACATCTGGGAACCGCTGAAAACCATCCTACATACACAAGTCGACCCATGCCCACTACAGAAGCACCACATATGATACATTGCCAACACTCGCCTTTAGTATCAATCACACATAGCTGGCCGCTGTGTGAGCTCTGGCTTGATTGATGTGATACTGTCGTACAATTGTTGCAGAAACAGTGACCTCTGGTCTCAAACTATCTGCCAATGATCATTGCTCAAGCCACTCTGATTACACATAGCTGGTAGATGTTGCCTTCTGTTGTGCAATGGAAAGATCATCATCTTATATAAGAGCTGGCTGTTTTTACAGATTATAAACTGGGGCACTTTCATATCATTAATAAAAAGCCAAGTGTTCCTAATCCAGTGAAATTTCAGTGCAAGTATGCTTAGAGGCTTCAGTTATATGTGGTGTGCAGTTCATTTCAGGTATCTACCTTTTATAGAAGGTGAAATTTCACAGCTTCTATAAAAACGATGACTTCCAGGAAATAAAACATCGATTGTGACTCATAATCATAGGTGCATTGTTATACCTTTCACAGACCATACAGTCGGAATCAACTACGTCCAGGAAGGTCACTATCTGAAGATGCGTGTCTATGGAGTATTCAGGCTAGTTTTTTTATTTTCGTTTCAGTTCTCCCTGTTTTTTTGGGTCTGTTTCAATAACATTACTTGACTGAAGCATCTCAAAACATTTATATGACAAATTAATAGTCAGCGGTTCTACTGGAGCAGGCAGTCCAGGGTGGCACATTCCACCCCAGAGATCTGATTGGCCAACACGAATGCAACTCCTGAATTATACCGAATGTATCAATACGAACAAATATTTATTCAATAATTGTATTCCTCTTAATCCACACAAAGCCGTGTGCCAACCAGACTCCACTGGGCCCAAGGGCAGGAACAACCCTACACAGGTCGCCAATCCATCATAGGGCAGACACAGTCACACACACTAAGAGCCTCTCTAATGTTGTGTGTAGTGTTGTTTGGTTTCACTGTGTACTGTAACACTGTATATGGCTGAAATGACAATAAAACTACTTGAGACTTGAGACTTTAGAGACACCAATGAACCTAGCATGCACAAACATGGGGAGAACATGCCAACTCCACAGAGAAATTTCCTGAGACATCCCACCCCAGGGATCGAACACAGGTCCTTCTTGCTTGAAGGCAACAGCACTACACACCGTGCCACCTCACAAATAAATATCGTTAACCAAGTTTCTACTAAGAGCAACCACGGCAGCCTCTGGCTAATGGTCAGAAAGGTGGAATTAAGAGCAAAAGGTCAGCAGTTCGAACAGAAATCAACTGTGTTACATGTACACATGTGGAAAGAAGTTATAATTATGTAATCATGATATCTGGAATAAGATATTACCACATTGACCTGTAGCGTACCCGAGTGATCTTCGAAATGTCACAGAACTAGTAAACAGTGTTTTATTCGTGCTCTGACGGGAATTCTGTGTAACTCTGGCTTTTATGACACAAAGAGTGACATAATGCCTGACCCTGCATAATGTTGCAGATGTCTCTGTACTGATTCACCACTGCTGTTCTACATCTTCAATTCAATATCAACTGCTGCAGATGTTTCCTTTCTCCTATGTCAAACTTCCTCTTCTTTTTCCTCGTTAAAATTAGCACTTATATAAAGAGACATAATACAGTCCATGTCCACATTTTGGACATAATTTGCAACAGAAAGTAAAATTGTCAATATGATAATTTATTTATACTCATAATGAAACTTGGAAGCATCCCGAGCTTTATTTGCTTGTGTGGCAGATAGCATGTTACGGATAAATTGCTCCCAATTGGAGGTTGTGTAGTGCACTCTGGATAAAAAGACCCAGGTTCGATCCCGGGGTAAGATAATTTCTGTGTAGAGTTTTCATGTTCTTACAGTATTCATGCGGGCTTTCTCCGGGTTCTCCGGTTTACTCCCGCTTTCCAGAGACATGCATGCTAGGTTAACTGGTGTCTCTAAAGTGGCCCTTAGTGTGTAAATGTGTGTGTGTGTGTGTCCTACAATGAGTTGGCGCCCTGCCTAAGGGTTTCAGGGTGGCCCACAAACCCATGTGGATTAAGCAGAAGAAAATGGACACAATTGGCTATCGCATAAGGCGTTGTCCTGTTCATTCTTTTAGATTATCTCTTTCCTAAAGACACAGAATGATCATGATATTCTGTGTCTTACTGTCTCATTTTATACAGTATTACAAATACAGGAAGATGGTCATGTTCAATTAAAAATGATCCACATTCTGGCTATAGATATTAATTTAATCAACATTTAGAAAATGCATCTTCATCAAATGCGAATCTTCATCCTCATAGGTCTTCGTTGAGGGGACAAAATATATTATAGTCTGATAGGCTAGATTAGGACTAGAAAGGGCTTCCCAGATGGCACATGTATGTCAGCAAGACATATATACGATGTTCACAGTTATATTGTTAAACCACCTGTGTGTAACTATATTGGAAGTCACTAAGTGCAACAATACGTGATTCAAGTACCTTGCCCAGGTGATATTGACTGAATTGTCTGCTTCTCGATGTAACAAGCACTGCTGATTGTTGAACCTTTTCCCTCAATATTCCAAGACAGGTACTTGAGAATTCCAAAAAAACTGCTGTGGTTTTCACGTAAAGATTTTCTTGGTCTGCGACTGAGGATGTTTCTAAGCACTAAAATATAAAATGTAATATAAATGTGTACTTCTACAGCAATAATACATCTGCAGTATTCTGTCCACTATACTGCTCATTTCATGTCAATATTTTATTGACAACCCCGGACATCCTCTGGGTTTTTTG
Organism: Aspidoras spilotus; assembly: GCA_028565295.1. Taxonomy (NCBI): domain Eukaryota; kingdom Metazoa; phylum Chordata; class Actinopteri; order Siluriformes; family Callichthyidae; genus Aspidoras; species Aspidoras spilotus. The sequence goes on along the minus strand of JAOUQV010000021.1, from coordinate 7,548,760 downwards.
GAATTCTTTGAACTAATGCCCATAATTCTGACTAGAAATGACCACATACTTCTCGCTGGTGTCATATATATCCATATTTATTGGTTTTCATCCAATGACCGGTTATTAAAGCTTGCATTTCTACCTTAGGGTCAATCTCAAACTAAAGAAGAAAATATAAAAAATACATGTGATGGAAGCTGTCTTAGTTCCTTGCTTTTTTCCCACTATGTAAGTTACCACTGGGTAATATATTCAGAGACCATAATATTAGTTTTCATAGCTATGCTGATGATACTCAGCTGTAGTTTCCAGCCAAGCTGAATAATATACATGCTCTTTGCCCCCTAAATACCTGCCTATCTGCAATTAATCAGTAGATAAGCAATGATTTTCTTAAACTAAATAAGGACAAGGCATAATTACTCCTGGTTGACCCCAAAGCCAAAAGAAAGACCCTATCAAAGACCTAGAAGAGCTGAATCAGCAGAGCAAAGGGGAAATAATAAGTCTGGGTGTAATTTAAGATAGTGAGGTTTTAAACCGCATATTAGTAGATTGCTGAAAGCAGCTTCCATTCACCTGAGAAACATACGGGGTTAGACAATGAAACTGAAAC
>JAOUQV010000021.1:7529699-7543315 GCA_028565295.1 Aspidoras spilotus | reverse complement strand
TCCCTCTGACCACTGTGCAAGACTTGTATGTGTCATTCCCAAGACAAATTGACGTTGTATTGGCCGCAAAAGGAGACCCTACACCATACTAATAAATTATTGTGGTCTAAAACCAAGTATTTCAGTTTCATTGTCTAACCCCTGTATGTGACTGTCAAATATAGACAGCCACAAGCTCTCATATATAAATTTGAGTTTCACCGATACTGTTATATATCTGTAACAGCACCCATACCTGCATTTAGCCATAAAATTGGAATCAGCTGATCAGCGAGTGACGTTTAGATTTTACTGAAACTTGCAGAAAGATCCGAAATATAGTAATGTAAACAGAAATAGTTAAATGTACAGGGTGGGTCATTTATAGCTCACCCTATATATTAAAATAACATCACTATATTTAGTTTCCAAGTATAGTATATACTATAATATAATAAATGTTTCCAATATAAGTTTGAGAAGCTTATTTACAAAACACACACTGTGGTGTAATATCCTATATGCATGCACATATATATATATATATATATAGCTCCATATAAATGGCCCACCCTGTATGTATCCATATAAATGGCCCACCCTATATACTAAACTGTAACACATATATAATAAATTGTACACAACTACACACAGTCAAACAAGCATTCACACTCTAAGAGCCAATTCAGAGGCACCTATGAACCTAGCATGCATGTCTTTGGAATGCAGGAGGAAATGGGAGCACCAAGAGAAAACCCACGTGAATACAGCCAGAACATTTAAACTCCACACAGAAACTTCCCAGGTCGCCCCACCTGGGGTTAGAACCTGTACAGTACAGTAAACAAGTAATAAACTAACAGAAGCCAACAATTGGTGTTATTTTTCGTGAAAAAAAATTACGATTAGGGCAGTTTCATAACATAAAGGATCTAGCATCCTTTATTTCAAGGGATCCAAAGACAGTTCTTCTGGAGACTTTTGAAAGCCATACTTGCTTCTTTTCTGCCTGCAAACCTTCATTAAGTTTTTTTTTATTCTAAATGTGGAATGTTAAGTAATTTACTACTACACTATACCGATTGGAAAACACTGTTTTGTCTTATTTTAAAGTTATGTAAATCTAAAATCACCCCGTCCATCGCTTTTGATGGTTGGCTACACAGATGTGGCTACACATGGGGTGAAGATAAGCTAATGTTGAATCTCTGGGGAACTGAAACCTTAACTAACACTTCTGGATTTTTCCAGTCTATCAACTGCGTAATCCAGGTTGCAATCATTCTGCAATGATTATGGTAATGACTCATTAATGCAGCATTCAAATATAAATATCTCTAATAAAATGTTTAATAAAAGAAGAAAATGGATCCTAATACTTTTGCACAGTACTCTACACGACTCGAATGTGCGTATGTCTGAGGTGAAACTCACAGCCGTTCAAACGCCTTAAAACTAAAAAATGGGTTTTGAACCCTGTGCCGGAAACTCTCCGTGCTGAAACAATGTGCCCGAATGAAAGTTGCTCGCTTACTCCCTCCTGATTTTTCGCACCAGCATTTGCATGGCAACAGGGAGGAAAATACTTTTATTAATTTCTTCACCTTATCACAGGGTACAATGTTGATTTTTCCATTTACATGCCATGCCTCTGGGTATTACAGCGCTGCAATCTGAAAGGAGACACTTTTCTGTGTGATTAATTCCCTCCCCCTACCATGTGTGCTAAGTTATTTCTCTAAATCTAAATGATTTAGAGTTTTGCTTGTAGCCGTACCTTTTTTGTATTTTTGTTTTTATATATATATTTGCATATTACTGTTCTGTAGCAATCCTGTTCTGATGGAGTCATGGCTGCCTGGGTGGTATTAAGGCACACAGAAGGAATAAAATATCATAGTACATTTGAATATGTAATAATTCTGCCCCCAAACGAAACAAGAAATCTTTTTTGTTGTGTACTGTGTACTGTATGTGTGTGTGTGTGTGTTTGTGTGTATGATTATAGTAAAGTCAGCAGCAAACAATATGCCTCTTACGACTGACAAATGCACAAGCCTAGACGACTCTATCTACTTCATCTTCTTTGGGGTTTAACAGCAGCTGAATTTTTGGTTTCACTGCATAGGACCCCGTGTCTTTCACCCCTCACAACTGCTCCCAAACATTCTAAACTGTGTTTCACTGATACATTTCCTCATTTCTCTAAGCGACACTTCCATTAAGACACGTACTGTATCCACATACTGTATCCTTTACTCTGACCTATACTCCGACTCTGACCAAGGGTTAGGTGTCTTCAGATGTATTGCGATCTAGCAGTACATGGAATCAAACCGGGGACCTTCTGGGCGCAATGCCCTTGTAAGACAGACATCTTTCACTTGTACTAAAGTACAGAAGTCACACCTCTTTCGCTTCTCCTGAAATACAGAACCCCAAAGACAAAGCGGGGGAAGCACAGGTGTTGCACCAGTTGCCAACAATGCAGCAAAAACAGATGTCAGCTGCTATTAAACCCATAAGATGGGAATGGGCATCACATCTTTCACTCTGACCAAATCACCAAGACCACACCTCCTTTACTCTTAACCATAATCACACTTTGTTACACATTACATTTTTTTTTTAGAAATGTAGTGAAGTCAAAGGTCTTTCACAAGACACTCGTCTCCGGAGTTTGCGTCTGTTTGTTATATCTCCGCATGCTCCACTTACTCGAGTAATTATTGTAGCTCAAACCCTTTAGAGAGTGCGCAGTTTCCTGCTGAACAAAAGCCACTGTGAGGGGGGAAAAATGAAATCACTTTGCTTTTTTCATTAACGATTCCTTTCTAGCACACAGAAACTGGGTTTACATGAAAAGAATGAGTGTTGCCATCTCCGGCAGACACACTGTGCCGTGTTGGAGTGCGGCACTTTAAATTAGGATGGAGGGGTGAGATTGTATCGCACCATGAGCCTTTCCCGAATCGAAGGAAAGGAAGGAGAAAAGGGAGAGAGCTTACTACGTCTCAATATGCTAAAGGTGTGGATAAGCATCAGGAATTGTATCAAGCGTGGATCACTGAAGCTCGACATGGTTGTCAGGGTGGAGGCAGAACGCCCTCAATCTTAACCCATATGCAGACGCACACCCAGTTTCAAATAGGTTTGTGAGCTGAGCGAGGTGCAGATGTCAATAAATTGACTTGGCCACATTGCGACTGTCGATAATCAATTTAAAGATATGAAAGGAATTCGGCAGGACATTAAATGTCGGAGTGACAGTCAGTTGTTGATAAGTTAACATTCGAGAGACTTCAGAAACAGAATGGACACGCCTGCTATAATTTCACACCTTTCAAATGTGTAAACCTCACACACTCAGATAGAGAAGGTCATTTTTATTTCTCAAAATTGTTTGTTCTTCCCCGAGATCAAATCTCTCTGCGGGTCTCAATCAAGGTCTCAAATAAGACCTGCCGAAATATGACAGTGACCATAATTGATTGTTTTCAATATCGTTCCTCTCCGGTCAAACATCTTATAAACAACCTTCTGTACTGTTTAAACATTTCACTATGGTTTCATTCTGATAAGAACTGTCATGGGGGCATTGACCAGTGGTGACAATGACCAGTGGTGTTATCTTCTCATGAACAAGGTAAATAGTATTGAAAAGCTTTCCAAAACATTAATTAATTATTTAAAATATAATTACAGCATATTGTTAAGGGACATGCGTTAGATACATTTGTGTCTCTAAAGTGCCCTTAGTGTGCGAGTGTATTTGTGACGTTATACAATATACCCTCCAATGTGTTCTATCTAGGGTTGTTTCTGCCTTTTACCCTGTGCTGCTGGCTCCTGTCCAGGATTAAAGAGGTAAGAAAATGAATGAGTGAGAGACTAATTTGGAAATCTATAGTTTAATGGGCTGAGCATGACCTTCCAGGAATTATAATAGGCTGGTAATAGCGTAGTGGGTACAAAACCTGGGTTGCTGAATGTCGGTGATTCAAGGCTCAGCACTACTGGATTGGGATCTGTTCTCTAACACCGGATTCCTTAAAGAAATTCAAAATAAAGAGATTCAAGCTATTCAATTGGGCGTCATGTTGGCACAGTTTGATCCCTGGGTTTTTCTCTGTATTCATTCAGGTTTTCTCTGCGTTCTCCTGTTTCCTCCTGCATTCTAAAGAGATGCATGCTAGGTGAATTGATTTCTTTAAAGTGGCCCTTAGTGTGTAAATGTTTGTGCATGTTTGTGCCCTACGATGGAGTGACACTCTGTCTAGGGTTGTTCCTGCTCTTGCACCTACGGTTGCTGGGTGGGCACTGGCTGGCCCGAAAGCCCATGTGGATTAAGTAGAAGGAATAAAAGTGTTTCACAGGTGCATCTCAATAAATTAGAAAAATCTTTAAAAAGTTATTTCAGTAATTCAATACAAACAGTGAAACACACACATTATATAGATTCATTACACACACAGTGATCTATTTCTAGTGTTTATTTCTGGTAATGTTGATGATTATTGATTACAGACAATGACCCAACTTCATTATCTCAGAAAATGAAAATATTAAATAAAACCGGCTAAAAATTATTTTTAATGCAGATATTTTGGCCTACTGGAAAGTATGTACAGTAAATTCACTCAGTACTTGGTCTGGCCTCATTTTAAATAAATTGATGCATCAATGTGGCATGACATTTTAAATAAATTGCTGCATCAATGTGGCGTGACATGGAGGCGATCTGCCTGTGGCACTGCTGAAGTGTTATGGAAGCCAAGGTTGCCTTAATAGCAGCCTTCAGTTTGTCTGCATTGTTGGATCTGGTGCCTCTCGTCTTCCTCTTGACAATTCCCCATAGGTTCTTTATATGGTTTAGGTCAGGTGAGTTTGGTGGCCAATCAAGCAGAGTGATACTGTGGTTATTAAACCAGGTATTAGTATTTTCGATAGTGTGGACATGTTCCAAGTCCTGCTGGACAATGACATTTCCATCTCCAAAAAGCTCGTCGGCAGAGGGAGGCATGAAGTGCTCTAAAATTTCCTGGTAGACGGCACAGTGGACCTACACTAGATATAACACAGTGGACCTACACTAGTAGATGACCATCACTGATTTTGAAAACTTGCTAGACCTCAAGCAGCTTGGACTGTGCCTCTCCACTCTTCCCCCAGTCTCTGGGACCTTGATTTTCAAATGAAATGCAAATTTTATTTCATCTTAAAACAACTCATTGGACCAATAAGCAACAATCCAGTTATTTTTCTCCTTCTTTCAGGTAAGACGCTTCTGGCGTTTTCTCTTGGTCATGAATCGTTTGATACAAAAAAAAATTTAATGGCCTTTTCTTGAAGATCCTTTCAAGGCTGCGGTTATCTGGTGAACCTTTTTCTACCACACTTTTTTCCTTCCACTCAACTTTACATTAATGTGCTTGGATACTGTGAACTCTGTGAACAGCAGCTTCTTTAGCAATACATTTTGTGGCATAACCTCCTTGTAGAGTGTGTCAATGACTGACAGTGTCTTCCCCATGATTGTGTAACCTACTGAACCAGAGTAAAAAATGTAAATACTTTGCAGGTGTTTTGTGTTAAATATTCTAATTTTCTGAGATAATGATGTTGGGTTTTCATTGACTGTAAGCACTAGTCATTAACACTAACAGAAATAAACACTAGATATAGATCACTGTGTTTGTAATGAATCTATATAATGTTTGCATGTTTGAGATGCACCTGTATATATGACAAACAATGACTTTGCTAAGATGTGCATTTATTTTAAACATGCACCCACACTAGGATAACATTAGACACCTATTTTCTGGGGCATGAATTTATATTCTACTGCGTCATTTTGACAAAAGCAGTACAAAATAAGCAAATTTTAAGAATCGCCATGTTTCACACTGGCGACTAATTTAACTGATACGTTTAACCTGAAACACTTTAAATCCAAGGTTGAGTCTCAGTTGAAATATATTATTTTTAATGACCTTTCAGTAAGGACAAATACAATTTGACAGTCTTCTCGAAACACTTTGTATGCAGGTGTATGCAGGGTTCAGTCCAGCACAACGTCAACTTGACTGCAGGGCTGACCAGAGATTAGAACAGTCAGTCTATTTATCCCACAGAACACTAATGGTATTGATTCATCCGTGCGTTAAACCAACGGTAGGTGATGAACGCGTATCACATGACGTGATATACAGAAATCATACAGTATACACCTGCTGCCCGGCAAGTGACGACTTAAAAATAACGGTAACATTGTTTGCCATTATGTACAGCTCGGTAGATTGTTTTCCTGTCTTCAAGACCTGGCGTAAAATTAGCAAAAATAAAAACAATTTCATTTACAATATAATGTGTACCAAAGAATATATTGAGCAATATCACTAGCTAAGTAAAAGCACATCACGCGACTTAACGTCCGTGTGTACATGTTCCAGTATCATTTCAAAATGCTGTCAAGTATACAGCCACAATGCCAGTTTCTTCAATGTTCGTGCAGAAGTCCATCATCCAGTCCCAACCACTACCCATTTACTCCCAGAGAAGCTGAGCTTCTGTGGAAGTGTCCAATAAACGTCTTGCTTTACAGCAAAAAATAAAAATCCCATTGAACTCCAATCAAGCTGCGTTTTAATGTGAGTTCATGAACAGCATCATCGAGAAATGTATCTAGAAAAATGCTACATGAAATGATGTTTGTTTTCTGTGGCTGTTCTGTTCCAATAAAACATTTTTGGACAAATTATATTCTCTTTATTCATTCTGTTAGCGAACAGCAATTACCACAATTGCCCTTGCCCCTAGAATGTTGATGTCTGGTACACCATCAATTATTGTCCAATAACTGTCTAAATGACAATCCAGTGTACTTATGTTCTCAGGAATTCACAGGGGGTTGCAGAACAGAACAACAGACACTGTGCCACTACATTGTATGGCACGCACTAATCGCCACTTTAATTTCGCATAACATGCATGACTTTGGAATGCAGGAGGAAACTGGAGCACCGGTAGAAAACCCACATGAACACGGGGAGAACATGCAAACTCCAGCTTAATAACTGTAAAACCAAATAGACAAGTGCATTGTATTGAGAAACGCACTCATGGGTTATGAAATGGCAGCCATGATGTTCACATTCACTCCAGAAATGATATTAGATTGAAACAAGGCCAGAACGTCTGTCTTGGGTTTGCTAAAAGTTTTCTGCAAACGGATTACGGTTTGATAGTGATAATGCATTTTATCAGCGGGACGCACTGTGGTGTCACTGTCTCAAATAAGGTCCCTAATTAGGGCAGCACAAAGCGACTGATCTCTACAAGTGAAAAAAAACGTTCTTAATCAGCGTTTTTATTTAATAGCATTATATTTTAATCTCTCTCTGCTATTGAAATTTGGATTAAATCTGACCAGAGGACAGTGAAATGTCTGTCCAACACCTGCGACCCAACATGAATGCAGAATGTTCCTTGCATGCCTATAGGGACATTGAGCTGGCATCAATTGTTCCAGGATACTTTTTTTGCCAAAGCAGAACCTGGCATATTGTTATATAAGGTCCAAGTTGGCTCATATATATGCACCCCAAACCCCCAAACACACACACACACATACAGTATATTAACATGCAGAGAATTCTTTTAGCTTTGAAACACTGGCTTGCTTTTTCTTTCTTGGATTTGTGACAGAATGGCATGTGACTGTCCTGAATCTCACAATTTCCTCCAACCTCTGTGTTTAGTTCTCAGTTTCCTCTCTACAGGAAACCCTTAAAGGTTATATTTATGATCTGACAACCACAGAATAAGCAAACGAGCGGATTAGTGTCAGTGCTAACTTTCAAAGCCAACATTCTAAACAGACAGAGAGTTAAACATAAAGCCATACTACAAACACAAAAGCTTTCATAAAATAGCATTTAAACATGTTAAACCAATACTGTATAGAACAATGTTTAAAAAAACTCCTTATAGAATGGAGGAAACTATCTGTTTTCAAATACTGGTGAAAAGAAAAACAAAAGAAAAGGGGAAAAAAAGAAGAGTGATCTTGACCAGTGAAGAAAATGAAGACCTCCATGTTAAAGCAGCACATGACAAAGAATAGTCTGGTCAGCTATTTGATTTATTACAGCATGCAGATATAGAGCAGCATGTCAACCAATGACCTCTGCAGCAGGTAAACCAGTTCTTCTCTTTGAATTGATGCTCGCCTCATGGATCATCCACACATGGCTAACCTTGGTATGACCTTTGGCTATTGATGGTTTGGTTGATGGTTCCTTGATACACATGATATCATTTTATTGTGTTGCACAAGTGCAGTTAAAATATTAGCACCACACCTCCAACTACGTGTCCATGGTTAAAGTCATTTAGGTTTTCTCACAGCTATTAAATGTTTTCCTCTGCTGTACAGTGGACAGATCAGCATAACAATCCCCTAGTGCTTCTTTCCTCTAATCCTTCTTTCATTCATTTTTATTTTCTTTTCTCCATTTCCAACTTTATCTAGTGCTTAGAAATCAAGGAACTTAGAAAAGGTGAAATAGAGAACACAAGTTTAAGAAGAAATGGGGAATGAAAAAAAGAACTTGCCAAAATAAGGAGAGCTGGTAAGTGAAGGGGAAAGAAAGGGGTACTAGGGGAAAGGAGCTCTTTTAATCCTGCTTAATTTTCTACTAATGAAAAGAAAAAAAGGAGGACAGTCAAAGCTATTAGAACTTCCCTTATTTCTCCAGTTCATCACCTTCTGTTCCACCAAAGACACAGAAGACTGCAGGAAAAGAGGTTTGGCTCTTCCTCCTCTTACCACGCAGTATAAATCCACATTACACATCATCAGCAATCCAGACATAAACTCAGCTCTGCATCACTACAATAAAACACATAACCCTGTGAAGTACAGCTGTATTTTCACTGGTTGTCATTTCATCCAACTCTGTGTGTTGATTAAAGAAATGGGAAGCGAACATTCCGACAGCAGGCCAAAGTAAAAGGCCATATGTGAAGCTGACAGCTGATGAGACTGAATCTGGCTTGTCTGCATGTGTGTGTGCGTGTGTGTGCGCAAACCAGACCCTGGAATAAGCGCTTGTATTGTCTAACTTGATCTTCTGGTTGCTAAGCAATGTAATTTTGTCTATTATTAATGGCTGAGTTCCTGCGCTTGGGCACTTACAAGCAGCACAATGTTTTTGAAATGTGTGTGTTATCAGACACACACAAATGTTAGTATTGCTATAATATCAAGGCAATACAGAGGCAATAAATATTACAAGTAATGTAGTAATACTAGTAAGTTAAAGTATCTCCGTGGGGACATTTGATCAAATACATTAATAAAAACAAGTATATACATTATTATTATTACATATAATCAACAACACTTTATTAGGAACACCTGGATAGTAAAATTTGGACCCCGTTTTGCCTTCAGAACTGCCTTAATTCTTAAAAAATGGTATTCTGCATTCCTTGGTTGTAACCAAGTATTTGAGTTACTGTTGCCTTTCTCTTATTTCGAACCAGTCTACCTATTCTCCTCTGATCTCTCACATCAACTACGCATTTCTGCCTACACTACTACCACTCACTTGATATTTTATCTTTCCTGGACCATTCTCTGTAAACACTAGAAATTGTTGTGTGGAAAAATCCCAGTCGATCAACAGTTTCTGTAATATTCAAACCAGCACCGTCTGGCACACACAACCACGCCATGTCCAAAGCCACTTAAATTACATTTATTCCGCGTTCTGATGCTTGGTCTGTACTTCAGAATGTTGTATTTATCACATCTACATGGCCAAATGCATTTAGTTGCAGCCATGTCATTAGCTGATTAGATATTTGTGTTAACAAGCAATTTAACAGTTGTACCTAATAAAGTGGCCAGCGAGTGTACATTATACTGTATCTATTCTTTATACATTAAATCAATATGAAACATTTAATTAAAGAAAACATTACCCAAATGATGATGTAAATGCAAAATGTGTCTAAGAGATAGAGAGACTGTGTGTATGTGTGTGTGTGTGTGTGTGTGTGTGTTTCTATCATTATACTAACAGTTAATGAAGGCAAAAATGTGGAATTAAATCTTAATTAGGTCGTGTTTACTGGATGTGTTCATTAAAGGCAAAGATCCCTGATTAAAAGATTTTACTGCTAATGCAGGTCATCATTGCAAGCAACACATCATTAGAATTACGCATCATACGCAAATAGCACACACACACACACAAAAACTGATGTACTTTGAGGTTCCCAACTCACAATTTATCCAGTGTCCATGTGTGTGTTAAGACGCGTGTGTGTGCTTTCGGTATCCAGCGCCTCTGAATTGGAGTGCCATGAAAGCACGGCTGGCATTTCACTAGGTCATTAAAAATCTGGAGGCTCCTCTGAGCGTGCCTTTGGGCCTCGGCAGATGCCAGACTCTCTGTGTCCTGCATTGTTTATACTTTATGCACACCCCCACACACACACACACTTTGCACACGCCACCCAAACTGGCAAACGCAGGCATCTATTAAAGGCCCGGAGGTCATCCTCCAAATGTTCAACAGCATCCCAAGTTCAGGTGTGAGCTCCTATTATTATTATTATTATTATTGAGTGCCAACATGTTTATTATTTAGAGACTACTAAACTCCTATTTTAAATGAGATGAGTGTAAAGTGTAAAGATAAGTATTTATCAGAACTATCAACATTTCTAGAATATTAGGAATGGCTTTGAGTAAAATGTTCCAAAACCACTGGAAAATATAAGTTGGTGTCACTTTTACGCCAGTTTACGTTTATTAAACCTGATTATACACAGGTTTTATCATTTTACATTTCTATAAAATCACCACTCTAGTCACAAACATTTTCAGTGGTTACCCTCTGGTATACATCCCCACTCTGTCAGGTCCAGGAGAAGGATCTTCTTATTGATATAGGATATGCATATGTATAGAACACTGAGCCTCTTTAACCTACACTGTGCATTTACGGTATAGTCCATTCTGTTCTTCTACTTCGTTTAGTCTCTCCTATCGAATTCTAAAATCACATCTGAATTCCAGAATTTAATTCCAAATCAATGGATGAATTTGAATTGAATCCACCCTACAGCATGTTGAAATGTGGGGGCAGTCGTAGGCTTGTGGTTAAGGAAGCCTTGTGAGCGAAAGGTCCCCGGTTTGATTCCTAGTAACGCCAAGTCACGGCTAAAGTGCCCTTGGGCAAGGCACCTAACCCCAGTTGCTCCCCGGGCGCTGTGCAGGGCTGCTCACCAGTCCGGGCACGTGTGCTCACTTCACCAGTGTGTGTATATGTGTGTTTCACTGCACGGATGGGTTAAATGCGGAGGATAAATTCTGCTGTGTGCAAATATCGTGGAGAAATTTATCACTTTCACTTTCAAATGTATTTGAATTGGAATGACATGAAAATAGAAATTCATATCACATATCAGTGAGAATGTTATACTGTATATTTGCAAAAGTATTTGCTCACCCATACAAATTATCGGAATCAGGTGTTCCAATCACTTCCATGGCCACAGGTGTATAAATGATTCAGCATACCAAGACATTTTGGACAATTTCATGCTCCAACTTTGTGAGAACAATTTGGATCCAACCCCTTCCTCTTCCAACATGACTGTGGACCAGTGCACAAAGAAAGGCCTTTACATGGATGACAGAGTCTGGCGTGGATGAACTTAACTGGCCTGCAAAAAGACCTGAACTTAACCCGTTAGAACATCTTTGGGATAAATTAGAGAGCCGGGCTTCTCGTCCACACTCCTAAAGCTTGTGGACAGCCTTTCCAGAAGAGTTGAAGCTGTTCTAACTGCAAAGGGTGGGCCAACATCATATTGAACACTATGGATTAGTCTAGGCAGGTGAGCAAATTCTTTTGTAAAAATAATATATTTGTCAGGGCACTTCCATGTTTTTACAGTAGCAGCGTGACTGGGATTAAAATTCCTTCCTCGGTTGTGCTGGGTCAGTGCCTTGCCATGTCTGTCTGTGTCTCTACAGACCGCCTTTGGGAGGCGTGGCTGCTTTGGAGGTGTGAACAAGTGCCATTTTGTGCACCTGGACTCCATAACCAATTCTAATTGGCTTGTCTTTATAGTGAGGTTTTTATAGTGGGAGTGGAACTTCTCAATGTGTGTTTTGAATGTCTGCGTGTGACTAAGTTGTGTGTTATCTGCAGTGTCTCATCTTTTTTATTTAATTAATATTTATTTTCTGTTGTCGTTTGACAGCTGCTGGATTCCGAGGACTAAAACGGACTGTTCAGATCGAAACCAGCATCCACCTGACCCCATTTCCTCACCTGCCAAGATCCACACCTTAATCCCTCATGGACTGTTTTGTGTGCTTTTGTCTGGAGTTTTTGTGTTTTTTGTGAAAAAGAAACTTTCCCTGCACTCTATAATAATAATAATAATAATAATAATAATAATAATAATAATAATAATAATAATAATAACATGCGGCAGGCTAACTGCTGTTGCTGTACTGCCCTTATAGCTGACACAAGATTGAGAAGCTCACTCAGCTTATCACTATCTTACTGAGCACATCTGTGCAGCCAACCACTGCAAAGGAATGATGCTGTATCACAAGATATATATAGAAATAATTTCAAATGGGAGAAAGTTCCAGCAGGTCAGCCATCATGGCAGCAATTTATGGCAGAAAACCCAGTCTGAAGTCTCTCCTCAGTTACAAGAGCTATGAAAGCTCATCTGGAGTTAGTGTAAAAGCTCTCTCAGATTGTACGTTTACAAGATACACTGTTCTGATGAAACCACTGGCCACTCTCACATAAAGCCCTGACTCGTGGAGTTCTGCACTGATGGTTGACCTTTAAATAAACATTGCCCTCACCTGCAAACAGCAGCCTGTCTAGAACACACACTTTTCCTCCCTCTCTCATACACACACTCTCTCTCTCTTTTTCTCTTTCACTCTTTCTCTCTCTTGTATGCGTACTCTTCATATCTCTCTCGCTCTCTCTCTCTCTATTTCTCTCTGTCTTGTACACACATACTTCCTCTCTCACGCTATCTCTTGCACACATACACACACACAAACTCTTCCTATCTCTCTTTCTAACTCTCTCCATCTGTCTGTCTGTCTGTCTCTCTCTCTCATGGGTCACCTTTATTAAGACACATTCTTGCTGATACATAGTTTGATGCAGCTCTATGAGGAGTTCTGGTTGTAGTCCAGACTTCTCCCATTTATAAATTATGGGGGACAGCGTGCACTTAGGTTTCTGCGCAGCGCAATTTTTATAGACATCTCCAGATATGTGCATTTACACAGTCCAGTCTCTGAGCTGTATAGGCTTTCACTTTCATACGTCATAGCTAAGATTATGAATATTAATGAGAGAACATGTCCATATTCTCCATAAATATGTGAAATAAATCTGGATTATTTTTATAAAATGCCCACAGCATAATCAAATATAAAAAAAAACATAAGGTTCTGAAAATTTTCCAAATGTACTGCATAAATATATATTTTTCAATTATCAGGGTAAGAGCACAGTTTTGCTCAAAATATTGCAATGCACACAACATTATGGGTGACATACCAGAGT
>JAOUQV010000021.1:7426994-7437441 GCA_028565295.1 Aspidoras spilotus | reverse complement strand
TGTCGCTACTTGGAATCGAACCAGGGACCTTCCGGTTGCAAGGCTGGTTCCTTAACCACAAGCCTACGACTGCCCCTAAAAGCATAAAACCATATAAAAATACATAGTCCCAATACGTGATTCCCGCCCTTGTTTAGAATTCAGATTAGTTTACGCACGGTTTACGTCTGTTAATCACAGTCATCTCATCATCACTAGGGAGATGTTACCTTGGTAATGACTACTCCTATTATTTCCAGAATATTTTTGTACATTAGATGTCAGTATGTTATATTTATTAGGGCATAAAACTAATTTCTGCTCTATTTTTAATCAGTACTAAAAGCGAGCAGCTTTCCCCCTCTGTGCCACTTTGCAAAAGAGGACCGTAAACACGGTTTAGAGGTGCACTAGAACTCCTAGTGTAGATAGAGTCACCAAATGTTTTCAAAGTGCATATGGTGTGACTGGAGTCTTTTATCGGCTACTCTGTCATTCTCATTCATTTGTGACCTTATATGTACTGTATTTTGCCCCCATGGCTTCTAAGAAAATTCTTAGTGAAAGTGCTGTGTCATGCTATATCACTAAACCATGATCAGGCTAATAAAACTTCCACAATGATCGGTAAACATTGAAAATACTATATAAAAAAATATTATTTATTTATTGGTACGCTTAAAATAGATTCTTATTAAGTATAGATGATTAAACATGCATTTGTAAATAAAGTCCAGAACTGGGAACGGTTCTTTTCGGTTTAGCCTTGAGACAAGTAAATTCGACATCAGTCGTGCCTCCTGGAACCAATTAACAACGTAGGGTGAGATAACCCTTTATATACAATGCACTTACATGCACATGGTTACAAACATAGTACAGAAGTTAAGAAGAATTTGTGGGAGGAAACCGGAGCACCTGGAGGAAACCACACGACGGGAAAAACATGCTAACTTCACCCGGGGATCAAGCAGGAACTTCTTGCAGTGATGCGACAACACCACCCAGTGAGCCACCAAGCTGCCCCATTGAAGTAACTGTGCAATGCCATCTACGACAGCACCCTCTACAGATTGTTCTATATTTTTTATTTATTTATATTCGATTCCAATCTTGTCAACCTTAACAAATCGTAAAAGACACAAATCCTGGAAATCTTAGATACACATGAGTTAAAATGAATTCAACTGGACAGATTATAGGGTTTAAGACCATGTGGTTAAAAAAAGCCAGAAGTGAAAGTACTGTATATTAGAACAGAACAATTTTATTACTGGATATTATACCAAAGGAGACAATTTTAAATCACGTGACTATGCGGATGAACCTGAAGACACAAATATGCCATGGATTCCGCTCTGATTATTAGATTGGGTTCGACTTCACCGCTCCACTTTACTTACTGACATTTCTAGTCTTATTGCCTCAAATGAGAGAGCCGAGCTACCGAGTCAGTTCCACCCTGGAGAGCTTTTGCTTGGTGTTAAATGAGATCCCAAAGGGAGTGCAGGGCGACAGCAGGGAAAGGGAGGGAAAGGCATTATCTCCCTCACTAATGAACGATTGTCTAATTTCCATCAAAAGCAATCCGAAGGCCTAGGCTGCCTCGCCACTATCTCTCTATAAACACTGTCACGATAAAGGAATGTTAAAAGAAAAAAGGGGGAGGGATGCGAGCGTGAGGGAGCCGAGAGCTGTCAAGAGGGGCACCGTGGTCAGACGGAGAAAGCTCGGAGAGGTGGAGAGGAGAAAACTTCTCGTTTCCGTCTCTCATTATCTTTCATTTCCTCAGCTCGTCCTGGCTACATGAATAATCTGAATGTACAGACAATCGCACAGCAGTGCAGGAGATAAAATCCGTGTGACATAATATCAACTTCCTTCCAAGGCCCATTCCAAAGTGGTTATTAGAATATCAGCGCGGGCGGTAATTAATTTCAGCTTTAATTACTCATGCTGCTCCTGCCGATTAGATCGCTGCTCTTAGATGGGTTATTAAAACAGCTGTGAACTCTTCTGCGTGTAAATTTCAGGGGGAAAAAATGTGTATTCATTTCCTCGTCCACTTTCAACCTGCTTGACGAATGTTGCGATTACAGTTAGCGCTTTGAAGAGTCCGTGTAATATGGCTGTGGGTGGAGAAAGCTGTGGCGATATGATCGGGTTCTGCGGTTGATATTCCAGCTTTTGTTTTTTGAAGGTCAGTAAGACTTCTTGAATTAATTTGGCTTTGTGATATCGAGGGAGAACAGAATTAGCAGCAGTTGATCAAGGGATTTCTGGGGCTCTAAATCAGTTCGAGGAGGAAACTGGTAATCGGTGTGTACTCTGTGACCTACCCGGTGCAAAGTTTGGAAATAAACTCCAAAATATAAACATCATATGGTGTCAGTAGATAGAGTAATCCAGTATGAGTGCTTATTACTGTTAATGTAATACTTTACAAATCTTCAATGTAAACCCAGATAAAATTGTCCTTGTGCTAGAGAGACTGAGATGACAAGTGATTTGGTGTTTGATTTGTGTTTGACGCAAGTATTTAACTAATGATTTATGTACATTGTTGAGTTTCAATGTGGATGTAGCGTGTGTAAACTTTTGCCAAGTGTATACTTTGATTGACCTCTTCTGAGAATCTTTCACTTGTCTGATTATTTTTGGACTGTTATTAAAACTGCACTTGCTTTCTATCCTGGGTTTGGACCGAGTCAATAAAGGCAGACTTTGCATGAGTAATAGCATTAATTCAAACCAGAAATTCCAAAAAAATGTTGACCTGGAGTCAATGATATGAACAGCTCATGAACTCATTTAATTCACAGTATACACAGTATTATTATTCACATATTTTATTTACCATTTCATGACAAATATTAGCCAAGATGCACCATCTATAGTACATTAACCCAATTATTTCCTTCCGCTTAATACACAAGGGCAACTCTGGGCACAAGGGCAGGAACAACCCTGGATAGGGCACCAATCGAGAAGAATCATAGGGCACATAAACACATAGACACACTAAGAGACACTTTAAAAACACCAATTAGCCTAGCATGCATGACTTCGGAATGAGGAGGAAACCGGAGTAGCCGTAGTCTCCCGGTGCAAACACAAGCAGAACATGCAAACTCCACGAAGAGATTATCCAGGCCGCCAAATCTGGGGATCCAACTCTATGCAAAAGGAGCATAGTTTTTGGTGAAATGTCTCTTTTTCAACATCAGATACATTATCTATGTTCTATTTTTAATACTATAAGGGTTTATGAGATTTATATTTTTCTCAGAGACTGGCTATTTTGGAATTGGGGTTGCAATAATACTGTCACATATACTCTATGTAAATAATGCTGCTAATATATTCTTCTAAGATGTCAAGATCACTTTCTCTTTTCTCTTTCTGAGCAGATCCAGTGAGAATGTTTAGATTTCTCACATGGCATTAATACACACCCTATTTGCTTTAAATTTCACAAAGCCAGTCAGGTCTAATAAATTCACTACGCATCTCCTTCCTCATCAATCAAAATCCCATCCAAAACACCCACACCCGTATACACTGTATGCAAATATATCCCAGAGTGCTTTGTGCATATATTTGCACTTTCTTGAGGAAAAAAAAACCCCTAGTGTGATATTTATACTCTATGATGTTCATTATGATCTATAAATTCTAATCATATGTTCCATTCATTCAAAAACTTTTCAGACGAGTTCTCTCTTCTGTAATTGACATAAAACCATTCATTGATCATTCAACTCAACATTATGCTTAAAAACAAACAGTTAAAAGCGTTTGAACCCTTGGATAAATGGGTTCTGCAGTTACAAGGGTGAAATCACATCCAAACTCTGGCTGTAGAATTCAATTGAATTCACTGGCCAGCCAGTTTCCACCTGGCAACTCTAGGCACAAGGGCAGGAATAATCCTAGACAGGGCCCCACTCTATCATAGGGTTACACACACACACACATTTCCACACGAAGGGCCACATTAGAGACACCGATAAACCTAACAGGTTGGAAACCGACGCACATGGGTAGAACATGCAAACTCCACACAGAAATTTCCTAGGTGGTCCCACCCAAGGATCAAACCTGGGTCTATCTTACTATGCAGCAGGGTTTTTATGATTAATTAATAATTTAATAATTCATTAATTGATAGTTTATTGATCCCCGTAGGAAAATTCTTTCCCTGTATTTAACCCATCCAGGGCTGAACACCTGGAGCAGTGTGCTGCACTCTACTGGGGCGCATGGGGAGCAGTTGGGGATTAGGTGCCTTGCTCAACGGCACTTCAGCCATGACGTGCCTAGAGTGGGGTTCAAATTAGCGATCTCTTGGTCCCCAGCCCTTTACCCTATCCATTAAGCCACAGCTGACCCAATTATGCTTTGTACGCTCAATATTGTTACAAATTGTGGACATGGATGGGAATCCAGCTCCTTCTTTATGGCTGACACTTATGCAACCTTGCTTGAAATTCTCTATGCATCCATACACACATATTCACAAGTGGAGCAGCCATTTTTCTTTCACGCAGGGGAAAATATAAAAAATGAAGTCTGTTTTTCCATTATTCCTGTGTTGTCTTTATATTTCACTAACTAGTCTACTTTATACAACCCCTTCCACATGACGCATATGTCTACGTTCTGTAGTCAAAACCAACTAACAAAATATTTTGGTTTTTCCTGTGCCATGTTTGGCCTAAAGAAGGTGAGGACTGATCAAATGGACCAATCTAAAACACTGCTGCCACACATAAAGAACAGTGACAGAGGAAGATGCTGAAGATAAGCCTTAGTAATGAAAGTGGATGCCAAAAGAGGAAGATGGTTTATAACAAAGAGGATGTCAGCGGGGGAAGATGTTTAAAAGTAGTTCAAGAAGGGAGATAACGTCTCAGAACGATGCTATCTGCCGGATTGAAGAAAGCACTCAGGCTTCTCAAGATCACTTCCAATCACTTAATCAGTGTGGCTCCACCCAAAGCCATCCCTGCTTTAAGTCATACGCGATTTCTCAACTTGAAAGACTACAGTTTATCGTCCGGGAACGAGAGCAGAGTGATAGATCATATTGGTTCACAGTTCTGATCCTGATTACGTTAATATCAGACCTGTTGTCAAATAGCCAACTCAACTAATCTTATCATGAGTCAATTAAAATATGAATTGACCATTTATTTCTGTAATGGTTAGGCTGCATTCACTCAAAAATCCCCACACACCACTGGGAAATTATTTACCACATGTACAGCATTAAAAAGATATAGGATGTTTATGCATTCTTGATTGAGGTTACCACGGGGTCTGCCCAAATTAATCCATTCTTAAAAAAGACTGTTCTAAATATTACAAACCATTCTCAAATAAATGGTTATTATACTTCCAGGTTCTTTATGGTAGTAAGCATTTATGCTGAAGCGTTGCTCATTGGTTAATTTCAATTAAATGTCCATTTAATTTATATGAAATTATTATAATTATTATAATTCAACTAATACGGCGTATTTCACATAACCCAGGGTGGATTTACAATTAAAAAGGGGAAAAATTAAAAGCAGCAGCAGTGCAGAAAGTAGAGCAGCAGCAGCAATAAGAGCAGATTCGACCCATGCAATGTCCTCTGATATCAGCGAGCAGCAGGTTGGTAAATTGTCCATGTTCCACACTTAGAAACTTAGAAATATTATTAGCTCCTCAAAGATGGAGGTTTGACTAAGAGAGTGCCAAACTGCTGATGTCAATTACTGTCCTAACCTTTTGTCTCACAGCAAGAAGGTCCTGAATTCAATTCTCCTTGTCAATAGTTGTTTGATTTGATTACTTTATTAATCCCCGGAGGGAATTTGTTCTCTGCATTTAACCCATCCAGGTGTGAACACCAGAATCAGAGTGCTGCCCCAATGAGGTGCACGGGGAGCAGTTTGCGTGCCTTGCTCAGTTGCACTTCAGCCATGACTTGCCTTAATTGGGTATTGAACCGGCAATCTCTTGGTCCCCAGTCCTCTATACTATCCATTTAGCCACGGCTGACCAAGCTGCCAGTTGGGCCCACTGACTGAATGAATGAATTTGTCTGTTAGCAGAAATTTTGATCAGTGGCTGGGGAGAGTAAGAACATACTGTAGTCAGGGCGTAATAAATACACTATCTTTACAAAAGTATTTGCTCATCCATCCAAATGATAGGAATCAGGTGTTGCAATCACTTCAATGGCCACAGGTGTATAAATGCTTCAGCATTCCAAGACATTTTGGACAATTTCATGCTTCTACTTTGTGGGAACAGTTTGTAGCTGGCCCCGTCCTCTTCCAACATGACTGTGCAAGGACACAAACCAAGGTTCATAAAGACATGGATGACAGTTGGGGTGTGGATGAAATTGACTGGCCTGCACAAAGTCCTGACCTTAACCCGATAAAATATCATTGGGATGAATTAGAGTGGAGACTGAGAGCCAGTCCTATTCGTCCAATATCAATGCGCTTCAATTCCTTTATAAATTCCTATAAACACACTCCTAAACCTTGTGGACAGCCTCCCAGAAGAGTTGAAGCTGTTCTAGCTGCGAAGGGTTGACTGACGTAATATTGAACCCTATGGATTAGCTCATAGGTTAGTAAAGGCAGGTGAGCGAATACTTTTGGAAATATAGTGTACTAGCGAGACACGTGCAAGGCCAAAATCAACTTGGCTCCACTTTTCATAGTTTCTATAATCCCTTAAGTGTGATGTTGAAACTTTTTGAAGACTATCAATTAAAATTTAGCTAGGAAAATTTCTGTAAAATTCTCATCCTTATTACTGGAGCTCTTATCCAAATGGACAGCCACTCTCTCAGCATGTGAGCTCAGCAGGCCAATAGCCACTGATGAATGAAGCGAACAGAAGTTGTACAAGTCATAGAGGCCAGAGGAACCCCTCTTAGATAAAGGGCAATGATGCACTTTCCACATGGTCAGACAGGAATGCTCTCTTATGGATGCAAAGTATAGCGCAATAAATTGGAACAAAGCCCACATATATTAATTAATATTCATGATTAGGAATAAGAACATCAGAGGGACAGCACAGGTTGGAAAATTAAGTTAAAGTTAGGAAGGGGAGACTGAGGTGGGTTGGACATGTACAGAGAAGGTTAGAAGATGCAGAGGACAGAGTGAGCTGGAAAAGATTGATTCACTGTGGCAACCCCTGAATAAGGGAGAGGCAGAAAGAACATGAAGAAAAAGTTTCATAAAACATATCAATAAAAGTGACTTATACAATAGATGTTTTATATTTATCTATCCATCCATCATTTTTCGCTTAACCGACAGGGGTCACAAGACAGCCGGTGCCCACCCAGCAACTCTGGATTAAGGAACAAGAGTAACCCTAGACAGGGCACCAATCCATCGTAGGTCGCGCACACACTAAGGACCACTTTATGGACACCACTTTACCTAATATGCATGTCCTTGAAATGAGGGAAGAAAGCAGAGCACCCGGAGAAAACCAGCACCAATACAGGTCATCCTACCCAGACATCAAACTTTCTTGCTGTGAGGCGACAGCGCTGCCCACTGCAGCTCCGTGTCGCCCGTGTCCTATATGAAATGTACAAATACTCTCATAGCAGCCTGGATAGCTCAGTTGGTAGATTGTGTACTACTGGAAAAATCCTGCAGTGTTAGTATCAGGGGTTTTATTCTCCAGGCATCCAAAAATGACAAAAGATCGGGATGTTCAGTCAGCTTACCGTTAATTATACATTAAACAAAAAAACTCAAATACAGAGCACCCGGAGGGGAACCCATCTATGCTCCACTGTGCCGGCATAATTATAATAGCTAGAAATCTAGCTAAAATTAGGTAACTGCTATACGTGTCCAAGTACCATTAAGCTAAGGCTGTGTAAACAAACAGCCAATGAGTTGAGGGTTGTAAATATAGCAGTATCCTTGTTTTAACCATAGAAATTGATATTGAGACTTAAGAGACATGTGAAAATGGCATACTTTTTCCTAGCTAAATCAGAAATCACACCGATAATTGAACCCAGTTCACCGAAATGGAAAAGACACAGGAAGTGACTATATGTTTGTTAAAAATATCTGAAAAAATAAAAAATAAGAGCACGGAAGAGAGATTTAAAGCTTTACTTTTTTTTTTTACTGTAAACAGCTTGAATCGAACCTCATTTTCCAAACAGGATGGGACAAATGAGGTGATTCATTGTAGATGATCGAGATGGAGGGACAGAGGCTGGAATTTCTTGGCTTTGCTGTTTAAACATAGACAGAGATAAGATTCAGAGACAATAACACAGTTGAGGTGGTTTGGCCTCCCTGTAGACGGCTAGCATGTCGAGCTGACGCGCTCTATAACATTCCATTCTTCAACAGCTTTAAATAAAGCGTTTGCAATGTGCTCCATTTCAATATTTAAATATAGACATGGGATAACTGTGATTGTGAAATAACAGGTAATAACAGGCACAGAGAGCAGAATTTTGCAGAAATACAGACAGATTCACTCGAAAAAGGCCCAGAATTTTATTATATTGTACATCTTTACTAAACACACATTTAAGTCGTGTAACTGTTCTTTATTCAGTCTACTAGAAACAGTTTAATCCCTTAGAGAAACCTTAAAGAGACATTTTCTGTAAGAGTGTGTCTATGGACTCATGGAATTCATTTGTGGCAATGGAACCAGCAGAGGAACCTGGAGATGTCAGCGACCCTGCACCTGCCGGATTCCCTCCGACTGCCCATTCACTTTATTAGTAAAAAAAATATTATATTATTCTAAATGTTATATATTATTGTTAGTTATGGAATCTTGTATATGGTATGTATGTTTGTATTTATAATATATATTATTGTTATACTATTATTAATTTTATATATTTATATAATGTTTAAAAAAA
This sequence comes from Aspidoras spilotus, assembly GCA_028565295.1. Lineage (NCBI taxonomy): Eukaryota > Metazoa > Chordata > Actinopteri > Siluriformes > Callichthyidae > Aspidoras > Aspidoras spilotus. Next base: position 7,428,533 of record JAOUQV010000021.1, on the reverse strand, counting down.
TAAAGGGAACACTCAAATAACAAATAGATCTGAATGAATGAAATATTCTCATTAAATACTTTGTTCTGTACAAAGTTAAATGTGCTGACGACAAAATCACACACAAATCATTAATGAAAATGTAATGTATTAACCAATGGAGGCCTGGATTTGGAGTCACACACAAAATTAAAGTGGAAACACACACTACAGGCTGATTCAACTTTGATATAATGTCCTTAAAACAAGTTAAAATGAGGCTCAGTATTGTGTGTGTGTGGCCTCCACGTGCCTTTATGACTTCCCTACAACGCCTGGGAATGCTCCTAATGAGCTGGCGGTTGGTCTTCTGAGGCATTTCCTCCAAGTCCTGGAATAAAGCATCCGCCAACTCCTGGACAGTCTGTGATGCAATGTGACGTTGGTGGATGGAGTGAGACCATGTGCTCGGGACAACATGATTCATCAGATTCAGGTCTGGGGAATGGGCGGGCCAGTCTATAGCTTCAATGCCTTTATCTTGCAGGAACTGCTGACACATTCCAGCCATATGAGGTATAGCATTAGGAGGAACCCAAGGCCAACCGCACCAGCATATGGTCTTACAAGGAGTCTGAGGATCTCATCTCGGTACCTAATGGCAGTCAAGCTACCTCTGGCAAGCACATGTAGGGCTGTGCGGCCCTCCAAAAAAATGACACCTCTGACCCACTGCCTGCCAAACCGGTCATGCTGAAGGATGTTGAAGGCAGCAGATCGCTCTCCACAGCGTCTCCAGACTCATGTCACATGTGCTCAGTGTGAACCTGCTTTCATCTGTGAAGAGCACAGGGTGCCAGTGGCAAATTTGCCAAACCTGGTGTTCTCTGGCAAATGCCAAGCGTCCTGCACGGTGTTGGGCTGTGAGCACAACTCGCATCTGTGGACGTCGGGCTCTTATACCATCCTCATGAAGTCGGTTTCTAACCGTTTGTGCAGACACATGCACATTTGTGGCCTGCTGGAGGTCATTTTGCAGGGCTCTGGCAGTACTCCTCCTGTTCCTTCTTGCATAAAGGCGGAGGAAGCGGTCCTGCTGTTGGGTTGTTGCCCCTCCTATGGCTTCCTCCACATCTCTTGGTGTACTGGCCTGTCTCCTGGTAGCACCTCCAGCCTCTGGACACTAGGCTGACAGACACAGAAAACCTTGCCACAGCTCGCATTGATGTGCCATCCTGGATGAGGTGCACTACCTGAGCCAGTTGTGTGGGTTTTCAAGTCCGTCTCATGCTACCACGAGTGTAAAAGCACCACCAACATTCAAAAGTGACCAAAACATCAGTCAGAAAGCATAGGTACTGAGAAGTGGTCTGTGAGCCCCACCTGCAGAACCACTCCATTATTGAGTGTGTCATGCTTATTGCCAATAATTTCCACCCGTTGTGTTCCATTTGCACAACAGCATGTAAAATTTATTGTTAATCAGTGTTGTTTCCTAAGTGGACAGTTTGATTTCACAGCAGCTTGATTTACATGGAGTTATATTGTGTTGTTTAAGTGTTTCATTTATTTTTTGAGCAG
>JAOUQV010000021.1:7394254-7405017 GCA_028565295.1 Aspidoras spilotus | reverse complement strand
TTGAGCAAAACTGTGCTCTTACACTGCTAATTGAACCTTCACACTCTGCTCTTACTGGTGCAATGAGCAATTAATGAAGATTGACCATCAGGCTTGTCCAATTTAGCCACGAAACCTCCCACACTAAAATGACAGGTGTTTCAGTTTCATTGTCTAACCCCTGTAGAAATTCAAGTATAAAATAGAAATGGAAAATAAAATAAAAATCTCTCTCACACAAACAGACACACACACTCTACCTACCTCATCTGAATAATATTGTTTGTTATATTGTTATATATTACGTATATATATACGTAATATATTAAGTTGATATATTGACATTTGACATATTTTGAGTCAATAAGATTTAATAAGTCATATAGAATCAATAAGATTACAAGGTTAAGCTTTAATCTAATAAATGTTGTTTAATTAAAAGTCCTTAGTGAGGAATAACAGTTAATCACTTGTTCATTTAAAGAGACATTTTATGATTTCTAACACTATTAATATATTTGTTTAAAACCTCAAAGGTATGATTTACCCGATTACTCGATTCATCGATAAAATCATCGACATCCCTACATTTGACTGTGTTCATTTTTGTAAAACAGCTACTGGTTTATCATAAAACACCATAATTATCATACAAGGGTCGAAAATGAGCCGCACTGCGACTGTAAAATGTATCAGGTTAGACAAATACATCATTTTAATATCATTATAATTAGAATTATATATAAAGCGAACATGTGGCATATTATCACTGACAACTTGGCTGTTACATCACAATCAGCTCTCATATTAGGTGTTGATCTAATTCACTGCCCCGATCCGCATATTAGGTGTTGATCTAATTCACTGCCCCGATCTGCCTAACGATCTCACACTCCATCCTTCCCTCAATTGTGAACAACACACTCCCCCAGTCTATTAACTTTGAGAAGGCATGCCCACTTTTTTGCAGTCGAAAATCATGGCCTCAGATTTGAAGGTGCTGATTTTCATGTCAGATGCTTCAGACTCGGTTAAGAACTGCCCAAGCACATGCTGAAGTTCCTTGCTCAAAGGAGCCAACAAGACATCATCTGTACTGTCCACTGATCAGTAGAAGGCATCTTTTATAGCTATATGTAAACCGAGCGTGTTTAGCCACTCTGACCACGGGCATATAGTTGGAACCAATAGATGTGGGACCAATATTTTAGAAACAGCTGCATCAACAATTACAAAAACCCAGACAAAGGTCACGCAGCTGCCGGCCTTGTGCATTGAACTAGTGTAGGTGAACTAGCCTAGCTGCTTCAGCGGGCATGGGTCCATTTGTGTATGGAGGATGGGCACCATATGGTGGATTCTGTCCTTTGATTTACATTTGCTCTAATTAATCAAAAAGGTACCAGACTGTTATTAGCCCTGTGTTCCGATACTGTGATCGTTCCGTGTAAATAAAAACTAGAGTGCAAATCGTTTTTAACTCCAGTGTCCAAGGGTTTGTCAGAGAAGGAATTCTATACACTTTCTATACACTTACAAGTTCTGCAGTAATGTGACAATCAGTCAATACGAGAGACTGATGATGGATTATATTATGTAAAAATATGCTGCACTTTTATTTTGTACTCAGAACCACTTTACTTACCCATTCCACTCTAGCATTTTTGCTCTTTATCCAATCCTGTTTTTTTCCTAAAGAGCACTTCAGTTCTACTTTGCTGAGCACACTTCCTTTTGCACATCCATGCAGCAAGCTGTCTGATCTCTCTACATCTTTATGTGAAACAATTAAGGGGCCTGTTGAGGGAGGTTAAACAGAAGCCTTGTAAAAAAAAAAGGCTTGAATGCAGAATTGATTTTTCCCCCCATTTATTCATTTCTTTTCCCTATCCTGGTCCTTTAAAACACTGAAGTGAGTGCTCTTTCCCCATGTAAAAAGAGCCCATTATCAAAGCATTACGATGAGATTAGACTGACATTTTCTTAAGAAAACCAAGAGTGGAGAAAGCAAGTGAAAGAGAGAGAGAAATAGAGAGAGAGAGAGAGAGAGAGAAAGAAAGCTTAAGGGGTAAGGGGAGAGGGAAACAGAGCATTATGAAAAGGAAAGAAGAGCCCTAGATCTTATCGCGAGGCTAGTACACATACTGATCTTTGAAGCCGCTTATTACTGAGGGTGCTAAGAGGACAAGCGGGCCCAGTGTTCAGATCAGAGGAATGTTCGTATATGCACCTGCAAGATTTCGATATCATGGCACGTCAGTCAGCATCAGCGCTCGCTGTGCACTACCCCGTTGATTTCTATCATCATCAACGAAGGCTAGCTTGAGTTGTTAAAACTGAAGCGTTGGTATCGATCTAAAAAATGAGACAGAGTGATGTTTTTTAAGCCAAAAGACTTAAAGTCTCTCACTGTAGGGATTATTGCAGTGACAAAAGAGCACAGTCTATCATAAGGCAGGTGAACCTATGCCTTGCTAAAATCTATAAAGCTCTTTAAATTATAAGCTTATAATGCACACACACACACACACACACATCGTTGCGCAAAACTCTCCGCATCACATACCATCTAACAAATTGCAATTATCAAAGCTAACGTGCTTCATGAGACATGCAAAGCCTTCCAACCTTATGTTTTCAAACTTCTGCTCACCTGCACAAGAACACTGCGGCATGCATACGTGATCTCACAGATGTGCGTGATTGGCTAGCGTCGCTGTGATTGACATGGGGATAGACAGCATGCGGACAGAACACAGTTTGCTCGTGTACAGTTTGCTCAGCTGGAGCCCCGGTGATAAATAGCTTGAGAGAACAAAGTGAGCATTTTTCTGTTTCATCAGACAGTAGCCTAATAACTGCATATTACACTGAACCATCACTGGATTAGGAACACTTGACTTCTAACAAGTTGGATCAAAATCTTTTCTCAATTAGAGACAACAGGAAACAGACTGTACAAGGTGGAAACAACTCAAGTCGACCCAAGCCTGCTGTGGCAGCTCTGCAAGTTCAATGCCCGGCTTGGCGAACAATTTTCTGCCATGACAAAGACATTTGGAAAAAAAAACACTTCGAATATATGTATTTTTTTTCATCTTTCGGCTTTTTTCCTCCGTCACCAGGGGTTGCCACAGCGAGTCCCTCGCATTAGGATCTGGCACATGTTTTACGCCGGATGCCCTTCCTGACGCAACCCTCACCCTTTCGGGCTTAGGACCGAACAATTTAACTTCTCCACTTTACCTAGAATGATATTTTAGCATTTTCCAATTTACCTAACGTTCATGTCTTTGGCCTGTGCGAGGAAACCGGAGCACCCGGAAAAAATCCACGCGAACACAGGGAGAACATGCAAACTCCACACAGAAATTCCCAGATCACCCCACCTGGGGATCAAAACCGGGTCCTCTTGCTGTGAGGCCACAGCACTATGCACTGCGCCACTGTGCCGTCTACCCAGTATACAGAATATACTGATGAATATTTCAAATGTCTCTACATGTCTCTCTAAACAAGTCTCAATTCTTTTATATTCTTATAACACCTGAACATGTCCACCATCCTCAGTCTTTACCACTTTTCCTTTTTTTATATCCATGTCTCTAACATGAGCGATTTCTTCTCTTCTCTCATATCTTTTCACTTATCTTCTCTCTTCTGTTTTATCTTTTCTCTCCTTATTTTCGCTCCTCATATATTTTCCCTTCTTTTTCTCCTGATCTCTTTCTCGTCTCTTTTCTTCCTTCTCTCCTTATCTCTATTCTCTTCTCTCCTCACCACTTTTCTCTCCTCTTCTCTCATCATCTCTTTCCATTCCTTTACTCTCTTTTCACTCCTCTTCTCTCTCCTCTTCTCTCATCATCTCTTTTCACTCCACTTCAGTTGATTCTTTTCTTTTGGAATTTTTAAAATATATTTTATCTTTTTTTTTGCTTTTTATTCTGTTTTTATTCTATACTTTTATTTTTTTATTATAGTTTTTATTTTTTTATTAATTTTTTCTATACTTTTCTTCATTCTCTTGTATACCATGTCTGTAGACTTTTATTTTGTCTCTTTTTTCACTGTTTTGTTTCTTATTTTCTTCTTCTGTTGTTTTGTCTTCTCATTTATTCACTTCTTATATGTTAAACCGCACACGTTTTCCTTCTTCCCCTTTGGTCTTTTGTATTTGACACGCCCAATCCCCCATCGCGTTTGTAGTCTCATATCTAGGTCTATCTATCATATCTGCTTTTATTTCTATTTTATGCACATTTCCTTAGTCACTTGTCTGATTTGCCTGTAAATATATATATAAGCTTTTCTTTATTTTCTTACTTTCCACTCTTCTACTTCTCATTTACTTTATTCTCTTTTCAATTCTCTATTTTTCTAATTTTTTTCTTTCGCATCTAGGTTTTGCTATTTCTTCTTGTTTTCCTCTTAATATTATTCTTGCTAACTTGCTATCTTGTCTCTTTAGTCATCGGAATAATTTAGGAGTAAATACAATAAGTCAATGCACTAATGAACACTCTATAGGCATTATCACTGATATGATGTAAAAGACAATCAAGTTATTAGAAGACTGATTATTAATCAGCAGAGACGGCAGCTGTTTTGGATTGACATCCTCAGTTAAAGGTCACCGAAACACAATTAAATCCTCCTTCATATCCAGCCTTGCGACCGGAAGGTCCCTGGTTCAATTCCATGTACCGACAAGTCATGGCTGAAGTGCCCTTGAGCAAGGCACCTAACCCCCAATTGCTACCCCGGCGCTGTGCTGGCTACTCACTGCTCCAGTGTGTGTGTACGTGTGTGTTTCACTGCACGGATTGGTTAAATGCAGAGGACCAATTCAGCTGTGTACAAAACATAATGGCAAAATGTATCACTTTCACTTTGACAATAGCCCTGGAATAAATAGTTTACACCATGTCCAGAATACATGTCCAGTTACAGTGCTGTCTCAAGACACAGAGAAAGTGTTTGAGAATGATACCTTTGTCTTTTTTTACTGGACGTGACGTGTGAATCCTTGACTGACACTATAATGCCATGGTCGGCCATGTTAAAAGGATATCATTATCACAAGCTGTCTGTTGTTAGCTGGAGATTTAGTTAAATATAGTGGCCTTGTTTTCTTTTGTGTTTTTAACTTGATCTTCCCGTGATGATTTGCTTGCATCAAGCAGCCAACGTTTTCTTTCTTTATCCAGTCACAGCTGAAGACCAGCTGGGCCGGGGGAAGAAATTTAGGAAGGGACTTACATGTTTCAAAGCTTGCTGGGAATTGTGGAGTGGGCAGCAACCCAAAGCACTAAAGCTCAGATACTCAGCAGCATTCTGTAAAGAGCTGGAGACAGTGATAAAGATTTTTAGTTTTACACAGATCTAACCAATGTGTGTAGTGCTGTCGCCTAACAGCAAAAAGGTCCTGGGTGGGGCATCCTGGGTTCTTTCGGTGTGGAGTTTGCACATTCTCTCTGTGTGGGTTTCCTCCCAAAATCCACGCATGCTAGGTGAACTGGAGATGCCAAATTTACCCCTGCTTTTAGGAAACTTTCTGTTGAAATCCGTTGAATAATACACAATAATATTAATCTAACCTTTATATCCAAGTAAGATTAAAACTTCGTATCTCCAGGAACTGCTGAACAGGCTTTAAATGTGTTACATCAGATATTTTGTGCGTGTCCATGACCACGACTGATTACAGAACATGAACATGATTCTGTTGGATATACTAAAAAAATGTACTATACGGAAAATAAGCCATTCTTTCATTTATTTTCTATACCCGCTTAATCATAGTTCTAGGGTCATGGGGAAATCTGGTGAAAATCTGGCCACCCTAGACAGGGCGCCAATCCAACATAGTGTGCGCACACACAAAATCACGCACACTTTCAAACACTTTCATGCATGTCTTTGGAATGCAGGAGGAAACCGGAGCACCCTCGCCCCATCCGGGGCTCGAATTCAGGATCTTCTTGCTGTGAGGAGACAGCATTATCCACTGTGCCACCATGAGACCAAAAATCAGCCATTTTGCTTGTAATAACTCCTTCAACCAGATGCAGATCATTTTTTACTCGCCCTCATAAGTGTCATTTTGGTCGAGAATGGGCAAATGTTTATCTTCACTATAATGATTATCTTCACTATATTTCCAAAAGTATTTGCCCACCCATGTAAATTATTGTAGTCAGGTGTTCCAATCACTTCCATGGCCACAGGTGTATGAATGCTTCAGTGTACCAGGACATTTTGGGACAATTTCATGCTCCCTAATTTGTGGGAACAGCTTTTAGCTGGCCCCTTCCTTTTCCACCATGACTGTGGTGCATAAAGACATGCATAACAGATTCTGGTGTAAATGAATTTGACTGGCTTGCACAAAGACCTGACCATAACCTGATAAAATATATTTGGGATGAATTAGAGTGGAGACTGAGAGCCAGGCCTTCTCGTCCAACATCACTGTGTAACCTCACAATTCACTTCTGTAAGAATTCTCAAAAATTCTCATAAACACACTCCTAAACCTTGTGGACAGCCTTCCCAGAAGAGTTGAAGCTGTTCTAGCTGCAAAGAGTGGATCGACGTCATACTGAACCTTATGGATTAGCTCATATGTGAGTCAAGGCAGGTGAGCGAATACTTTTGTAAATATAGTGTAACATATTAAATAGCACCCTGTGGATAATTCAGCTATGTGCTTCGCAATAAAAATCCAGGAAGATTATAAAACGGATTCCACTCCTCTGAGCTGCAACAGATGGCAAGAGATTGGGATGCTCAATCAGCTTACCCCTATCCCACAGCCAAAAATTGCAAAGCAATGACGGCAGATGACATTGTTATATTAAACAATTCATCTTCACTTAACCCTATTTAGGGTCACAGGGAAACCTGTGCACAGCCACCAGCCTAGTTCCCAAAGCAGGATGAACTATAAACACCGGTGCCCATGCTATCGAAGGACACACACACAAACTCATTCATGCCACGTAGCCTAATGCTTGAACTGTGGGAGAAAACCAGAGTACCTGGAAGGAAACCCACATGGACAAGGGGACAACATGCAAACTCTACATAGAAATTATCCAGGCACCCTAACAAGTAATTAAACCCATGACCCTCTTGCTGGAGACAGCATTGGTACCCTCTGTGCCACAACGCTGAAACTAACAAACCGAAACATATAAAGGTAACTGATGCCAGTGTAAACTTTAATGTCATGTTATACGTCATCGGTTTTCAATGGATGGATAAACAGATGTGCTCTGTGGGACAGGGATAAGCTGACTGAACTTCTCAATCTCGTGTCAGCTGTGCAAACTTAAGCCTCTTAATATCTTATATCTTATAGATTACAGATATAAATACAGCATGGTACAAAGTATATATATATATATATATTTTTTTTTTTTTCTTAATCCACCAGACATCTGGCTCTCCACTCATTTGTCTCCCACTTCGTATTAGAATTGTATCTACTTCTGTGTCTCAGAAAGCACTGATAGAAACCTTATAAATGATTTATGTACAGTATTTTCCACCCACACACACCTCTTGGCTGCAATTTATTTCCAGTCCTAATTAAATAAGATCATGTCTTAATTAAAGAGCTCATGTAACCCTTCTTACTCGTGCGGGCGGAAAAACAAAAAACAAACACAAAACTCTTTTTCTCTCGCCGTGATTATTGTGATCGCGCTCACCGTCGGTGTGCGATAAAGACGAGATTCATTTACATTCTCTGTAGGAGGGGAACAGCGTTATGTCCCTTGGCACCCTGAGTCCGTGGATATCTGCGCACAGGATCTCAGCACCGTTTCCATATTTATGGAAGCGCCTTGTGTCTCTGAGCAGATTGTTGGGAGTGATAAGACGAAACGGATGAGGAAATAATTGCTCTCTTAGGTGGGAAGTGTGACACATGGCGAGGGAACACAATAGCAAGACTCGTTTTTAGAAAGAAAGTTCCAGGAATGGAATGGGGAGATGATGAAATGGCATGTATGAGATGGGGCAAGCGCTGCAGGGCAGAAGCCTTACTGTAACATAATAATATTGTAGGGTTTAGGTAAAAACATGGTAGGAAATATATCACAAATTATATTTGTTAACCAGGAAGTAAGGATTTAGGTTTATATTGGGTCATATAAATAATATAGGGTCATATTTGACTGGAGCCACAGTATGATCTTGCAAAACTGAGTGGAAACATGAGCATCAAATTTACAAATATAATACATCGAAGAAAAAACTGCTTTAGCGTGGTACGCTAACATTCATTTGCAGCCCAACCCTTGGATTTGATCCCTGGTCATAATGCTCCTGGATTTTTTCAGAGTTTGCTCTACCCACTGAGCTATCTAGTTTGCAAATATAGGCAAAAGACCACATATAAAGTGCCTAGATTGGTGGAGCGACTTGAAGACCGGAGGTGAGGTTCCGGTGTTTTAGCAACACCAGTGCTTATGGGCTATTCCTCTACAATGGCACACCAAGACTAGAGAAATGACTAATAATAACCCAGCAAAAGTTCAAAAACTTGGTGAGCATCAGTGTAAGAGCTGCTAGAAAGGGCAAGGGATGACTTGACTGTCATTCCATGGAGTCTGTTCCCTGATATTGTATCTGAATCATTTGATTAATAAAAAGTGGATGATCCCATTATTAAGCAGGTGTTCCTAATATAGTGATTGTTTAGTGTAAAATACAAACTGATAAGAAGCTGATTAGGTTAGATAAAGGGGCAGAGCTTTTCTAGGGAACTCTAGCACCAAATGAATAGTACTTCCTTTTCTGCCTGATCTGTCTTTCTTTCGCTCTCTTCCTGCACCTTGGTGACATTTGAGAAAGAGCCGACCTGTGTCAGGGAAAGAAAGGGAGAAATTTAACCCCAGGAAGAAGTTAAAACGCTGGAAAATGTCCTCTCTGCTTCAGAGGCGTTAGGTTCAAATATCAGGCTTTCTTCTCCTAAACAGGATGTTATTGCTGTCTGCTCTGACTGCCAAAACCCACTGACCCACAATTCCTTTCTGTCTTTCAAAACACCACCATTTCAGAAATACATCAGTGAGTAAAGATGTCACGTAGGTCCACGGAATGTCTTGTTTGGTCACTCAAACAACGTTACAAAGCCTACAGCCTGGTTGGATGATGTCGATGGGGTTCGATAGAGTTACGTATAGATGACAGAAATGATTTGCAAAGATTATAGGCAAAGAGAAACAGAAGGGAGAAAGAGAGGCAGACAGACAGACTGGATAGATGGAAAAAAATCGAAAGAGAGAAAGAGAGGGTGTCATCTAGTGGTTGTACCAGAAAGGAGTGGAAAATAAAGCCAGACACAGAATATGCGCATCATTTTAATCGGTATTATTTGTGCCGTCTGCGTCTACTTTTGTTCTCAGATTCATCCGGCAATGATTATAAGAACAGAATTCGCATATCAATTAATTAACTGTGCCATAAGTCGTCAGATTCACCCTCAATACGCATCAGATTGTGGCAGCAAATGAGTTCTGTAGCACAGGGACCAGGACAGACAGAGAGAGAGAGAGACGGTGTGTGTGTATATGAGCGTATGTGATTATCATCTGACACGTGTGTAGGCAAATCTTTTAATTAAGCCATGCAGATCACATGGAGGCTCCGGTTGCATTGTGTCATGGGTACAGTAGTATAATATTTCATAGGGATATGTTATTATCAATAATATTTAGAATATTATCCAAGGACATGACGACCTTGACTTTAAAGGGCTTTAAAAATTGTTGATGTATAGAACATCTATAAATTAAAAAAGGGTAAAAGTCTGCAATCTGGCACATTTTCCCCCAGACAGAGCTTCAGACTTACATAAACCCTTTCCCTTTTTTAATAATAAATAATAATAATTCATAGTTTATTGATCCGTGTAGAACCTTTTTTTTTCTACATTTAACCTATCTGGATTAAAGACAGTTATTTATTGTTTACCATCATCCTCAGCACTAGTGTCCATTCTAACGACAGGAACACGGTCATTCACATACACAAGTCTCATATCATACACAAAGTCACATATCAATACACAAGTTAATGACAATTTAGCGTCTCCAATTTACCTAGCGAGCATGTCTTTGGACTGTGGGAGGAAACCGGAGCACCAGGAGAAAACCCACACGAACACGGGAAGAACATGCAAACTACATACAGAAATTCCCAAGTCGCCCCATCTGGGGATCGAACCCGTGTCCTCTTGCTGTAAGGCCACAGCACTACCCACTGCACCACCGTGCCGTTATTTACTATGTCTTTTGTTTACAAGGTTCAGGATTACAGGGTTAGTATTAGAGTTTTACAATTATAGCAGCAATTACTGTATATATACAAACTGTCTCTGTGCCTTCACAAAGTATATAAGTCTGTTTGTTTTTACATGTTAAACACTCATATAGCCCTAGCTTTATTTTCATGTTCAAATTATTCATGCTAATTTCTGACTAGCTGGAATTGTCAGTGTTAATTCAGAAGTATTCCACTGAAATGCCAAATAAAGATTATAAACATTAGAAAAATAGCCACAGAATCTTACAAGGTCATTATTTAAATAGCTGATAATTAAACAGTAAGCCATGTGTACAGGAATAGGAGCGTGTATGGACTTCTTAGGCATGTAACGATATATAGTACTAAACAGCCTTCTTCTTCTTCTTTCGACCTCTCCCTTTTATCAGGGGTTGCCACAGAGTGTCAGTCTTTTCCACCTCACTCTGTCCCCTGCATCTTCTGCTTTC
>JAOUQV010000021.1:7366765-7379517 GCA_028565295.1 Aspidoras spilotus | reverse complement strand
GAAGAATGGCTTAAAATCCCTCTGACCACTGTGCAAGACTTGTATGTGTCATTCCCAAGACGAATTGACGCTGTATTTGCCGCAAAAGGAGTCCCTACACCATACCAATAAATTATTGTGGTCTAAAACCAGGTGTTTCAGTTTCATTGTCTAACCCCTGTATATTTAAGAGAGATTACACCAAAAAATGATGTATTTGTACTTTCTTTATTTGTATTTGTACAGATTTATCTGTACTTTCTATAATGCAGGTGTTTGAATTTTTGACCCTGTATAATTTAAACATCTTTATTTCTTTCTGTTTTTGCTGGGGTCTTTTTTACCGGGGTCGCCACAGCATTACAATCTGCCACATGTTTTACACCGGATGCCCTTCCTGAAGCAACTTTCACTCATTCAGACTTATATATATTCTGTACACAAATCTTAGTGTAGATTGTACTTATTGCTTTCTTCTCATGTTGGCATAAATATAAGGTGAACAGAGAGCTCTCAACACAGTGTATTCATTGTAATATCCCTTTTTTATTATTTAATTTGAAAAATAACTTACATAAATCTCTGTACTCAACCATACTTATCCAAGACATAGCCTTGGCATGAACACATTATACCAGAAATAAAGAGGAGGCATTCAGAAAGGGTGTAACATGTCATAATCGCGTGAGACATTATCCCAGTTCCATGCGATTGTATCTGTAGATGTCTGCTTAGTTTTTTTTAAAAATCCAAATTCCATAACATACAGTAGTACATATGTACAATTCCAAATCTGACAGAGAAACTATACATTGCTTGGTAGAGAAATGACGAGATACTGAATGAACACCAAAATAGATTTTGCTTCATGTGGAAGAGGAATAATGTCTCTGTATAGCTCCATTCTGATATTATACCTAGAAGAATCGTCTCGAAGTTTTGATATTTACTAAAATAGAAATGAAAAATGAACTGGTCTTGGCATGTAAATCAAATAACAAAAATATATTAAAGGAACTTTCTGAAAAGTAAGTGATAAGACGAAAATCTAGAAATGTCTATTTTCTACCATGTGGCAAGTTTTCATATCATGCGAGCGCCCATGTTGTCCCTTTTCCAAGGTCATGTGTGTAAAACTGCATTACGCAATACTGCAACTGTCTGTGAGATGCAGGAAATCATTTTGCAAATCAACGACGTAATCATTTCTCCTGAATACAAGGGGAAAAGATTTTGTTTTCAAGAAAATGTTACAAAATTCTGTTCTTTTCTTTTTTTTTTTTTTTTTAAAAACTGAACAAAACTGGTGGAATGTTTTATTCAACCCCAGCTACATTTCCTGAAAATTTCCATCAGGGACCTAACATAGTTGACATGCACTGTACAAGAAACTGCAAAAAAAAAAAATTGTCCCACTTTCCGAATCTTTAATAAAGCATGCTGCTTTACTGCACGTTGTGCCCAAGCCATGTTGCAGAAAATCCATTTTTTTTAAACAACATGCTTGTTTAAATTGAATCAAGCCCAAATAAAGTACAAAATGCATGACTGTATGATCAGTCTTGCAAAAATGTGGGAACTGTATCAGAGGGGACAATCTGACATGAGCAGCAAGTTACCCTGGGACAAGAGAGAGAACAAGAAACGTACAATTTGTACGTTATTTCAGTAAGACTTCTGCCTTAATCAATAAAACGAATAATACATTTTTATTTTATTTTTTTTTACCTCAGATAAACAGGAATTTATTTTTCACCCTAAATAATTTCTAAAGTCCATATTTAGTCATAACACCCGTAAAAATACAGTATATACCCTAGCATGTTCCTTCTGATAATAAAACATGATACCTATATTGTTTTTTTTTTCTTTAAATCACATCATTGCATTCACTCCCCATTAAAACCATGCACTAAATTTCTCTTTAAAAATAATAGAAACTCTCAAAAATGGCTGATCTGTTTCATTTGTGTATATTATTCTTCTTTCTTTTTTGCAAGTTGCAATCTCAAGAAAATATTTGTTTTAATGAGATCAGCAAAATTTTCTGTCCATGCAAAAGGAAAAAAAAATTCAGACAAGGTCAACAGAAAAAATCGCTCCATTCTGGGGAATGTCTCACCCTGGGAATCTCAAGCCTTGTCTTTCCTGTTGATAGCAACCTTCTCAGTATTGCGATTTTTTTTTGTTTTGTTTTTTAAAAAATTTCTATAAACAGTCTCATCTGCGATCGTGTGCATATCTGGGGAGTGCAGACGGTATAATACGAACTCATTTCCATCAGATAAACTCTGGGTCTGTTTAAATGGCACGACCCGAGAAACACTCTTCACTCGTTCACATACAAATGAACAATGAATGATGATGGAAGAGAGAAAATGAGCACTAATATGGGCTTGTGTAGAACCCCATGGCTTAGAAAAGGACTGAAAACAGGTCCATTTCATTTGTCTGGCTGTTCCCCGGTTGTATGGGGCCGCTCTCCATGCTCAACATGTGCGAGGCTTTAGATTTATTTATCTATTATTAGCATTATCTTCTTTTTTATTAGCGAGCAAACACGGGACCGCTTTTAGATTTCACCCCTAAGAAACAGGCTCAGACGACAACACCAAGCATGCAGTGTGTGTTACTGGGGAGGGGCAGCAATTGGCCTCAAATCGCAAACTCCCGCCATTGGGATGATGGATGATGCTACAACAACCACGCTAGTCGTTAGCGCTGTGCTACGAGCGGCTGAACGGAGCAGAGCTGCTGTCCAAAGACGTCTGCGATGCTCTTCGAGTCAGAGGGGCGAGTGTCGGGTCCACCAGTGAGGACGGAGGGAAGAGCTTGAACCAACCAATCACCATGTTGGACAAGTCCAGCTCGTCTAAAAGTATCTGAACGGCGCCCATAAATGATTTGTGGTCCATTCGGCCGTAATCTCCCCACACTATAACCTGAAGGATGAAAGAAATAATGTTTTACATCTGATGCATTCAGTTACAGTATTATATGTTGTATACACTAAATTAACACTGGATTAGGGACACCTGGCAGGTTGGTTATAATCACTAATAAAGTGCCCCAGTTGGTGGTTTTATCATCCCATATACAATGCTGATTTGTTTACTGTTATTTAGAAAGTAACTATTACCAGCTACGTGTAAAATAAGAGAATTGAGCGACAGCAGACAGCTGGAACCCAGAAGCCAGGTCTGGTTGATATGAAAAGGAAGAGTCAAACTAGTGACCAGGCAGACCAGCAACTGACATGACAACTTCAAAGACTGACGGAGAGTCGTCATGTGGTTGATGTGTGTGAAATCTGAGAAGTTGCCAGACGACAGGACATTTGTCATAAGTGGGAGAAAGTGAGGTCCAGAAGAGCCCGGGACCGTGAGACTGTAGCTGCTGTACTTTAATCTGGTGTTCTAAACTGTGATGCTGCACGCTCCATTCTGTGGCCATGTGCCATGAGAATTTGTGAGTTCCCCAATACTTTGCACGTGCCTTTCATTTGTCACCAGTAACCGGGCCATTAGTTTTAGGCCCTTACCGCTCACAAGCATTGACTGGGCCTGCCTTATTTTTGTTTGTTTGTTATATTGTGAATGTGAGCGTGAATGTGGGCATTGTTTTGTAATGTGATTACTCTTTCCTTGTTGGGGTTTGATAAGGTTAATTAGGCAGTTCAACATTGACTTTATACACAAAAGTGAACTATTTGCTCATTTCTAAATTGAATAAAGTACTGTATAATAAATATTTTTGTTAAAACTAAGCTCTGTATTGTAATTAATTATCCACTGTAATAATTCTAGTTAATCATAAACATGTTAAAGTGGACATTAGTTTAATTGAGAAGTAGCAACAACTTTACTTTTAGTATTTATTTCATGTTATTTTATATTCACCGTCACTGTATCAAAGGTAGCACTAGACAAACAGGCCCCGTCCAACTGTACTATAACACCCAAATTATCTGTCCGTTAAAAATTCCCTAGCTACATGAGACTGGGGTTACTGTTTCTTGTTGTATAGGTGTTATAATTAATAACCCATTATTAGCCAGTTGTTCCTAATCTAGTAGCTGTCTAGTAATCTAGTAGTTCTGTTTCACCTCACACTTAACACTTCTACCACCTCTACCTATATATTTACAGGCAGGGAAAGAGATGTTGCTCACTTGTAAGACTTTTCCCCCTGGACTCTCTTCAAAGGACAGCTGCTGCTGATAAAGTGGGTCCAAGGTTTTTCGTGCTACTTTTGTTTTCTTTTTGGCAATGCATGCTCCGTTCTCCAGCAAATACACTTTCACATAAGGAGCTAAACACAAACAGAGAAAGAGGGTGGTTTTGGCACAGGTTAAATACTGTACATTAGTTGTTTGGACATTATGGAGTAATGGTACAGATTTATAATCCAGTCTTACCTGGCAGTGCCTTAGATCCTGGTTTACCCACAAGACCTCGGGCGCGAATGACCTCCACCTCCAGAGCACCTTTCTTCTCCACCATTCCAATCTGAATGTCACCTTGGCACGGAAAGAAGAACTTCAGTATAAGTAATTGATGTATGTGTGCATTCTATTAATAGACCTCTTGGACTGCTGAGCATTTGTAAACTAAATCAAAGGAACAGAACCGTTTGGTTTATTTTTAACACTCACCCATGGGAGGTGTAGCCAAAGTCTGTCGACCAACCAACTGAGCAGGTCCTAGCCCATCCAGGAAGTTGCTGAACTGGCTGTCTGCTGAGAGGCGAACTCCAGGAAAGATCAGGCTACAAAAAAAATTACTGTTAATATTTAGACACTAAAAAATGTGAAGATAAATATTTGCTAGACAGACAATTTATGTTATATAAGTGTGTATGTGTGTGTGTTACTCACTTCCCCTCAGAGCTGAAGCTGTTCATGCTTCCATCAGTAGACTCGCGGCTGGCCTGTCGTGTCATTCTGTTCCTCATTTCCACAGCCAGGCCAGTCTCTGTGCTCCTCTGAACAGTACTACGCAGTTTCTTTCCTCCCGCTTCTACATAAAGGCACAGAAAACAGAAAACAAGGCAATTAGTCATGAGCAGAAATTCTGCAAAAGACATTAAGGAATAGTCAATGTTGTTTTGCTGGTAATAATTTCCTGCACTTTTTTCAAACAAAAAAAAGACATCTATGCATTTAGAAGGGAACAGATGAGAAAGGATTACCCTAAACACTTCCAAAACAAATACCAATCTTTTAAGGAATGATGCGGAAATACAGAGATATGATGTTAAAAATAAGAAAATACTGCTTGTATTACAGTATTATCCCCATTTGCAGATTATTCACATTTTCACCTCAAAGCATGTTAATTATTTAGTCACTGCAGTGACACCAGCTGAAGCTATTTCAAGAAAAAGTATATCAAATAAGGAAGATTGATATACATTAATTTGCTTTTTTAGATTTTTTTCACACATTTCTGAAATAATTACCAACAGTTATAATTTTTTTTATAAATAAAGCTTAATATATTGCTATGATGTACTGCTGATTTCAGTCTAGCCCAGACTGCAGATTCACATGTCTGAAATGATTAGGCATCCACTGAGCTTAATAAATCACAATACAGCAAAATATATCTCACACAAATGTAGAGATGACACAAATCACTGCCTAACACACATTTATTGTAACACAATTCATGCAGTATGGTAGATCTTGTAACTGAGGTGGAAATATGGTTTCTTTCAGCTCATGTGCTAGTTGCAAGTCATTGCTCTCTAAATTTCAGAAACACACACACAATACTTTGGCTAATTCAAAGTGAAAATTGACCCACATTGTGGATATTTTGCTCATTTCTAGATGTAAGGGGGCAGTGAACACTTATAACTTTTGTTAGGTGCCGTTAAACCGTACCTCCTGGTACCATTAAGAGTTCAGATCAGGACCAGCCCATAACTGGAATCTGCCCAGTACTAACAGCAACAAATTCGTGAACTCTGTATGTTTTATTAAGAAATATATTGAAATACAAGTTAATTAGAAAAATTACCAAGCTATGACTGATATAAACCTTGGTCTGGCCAGTAGCCACATATGAATGTGATGACTAGACACTAAAGAAAGAGAAAGAAAGTCGTATTCAGGATTTTGAAAACAAGTGCCTCTGAAAGTTGTTGATGATCTCATGAATGAAGGTGATGACCACTGAGCAAGTCTACAAGATGGCCAAAACTAAAAAGGAGCTTCTGAAACACATCAAATCACATAAGTTGCAATTCAAAGGTCATTAAAGGACTTGTGGAAATAGTCAGAAAACATGGAAACAGAAAATAACCTAGATGGACATCATCACAACATGGTCTGGATTATCAGGGGCCAGACTGCTACATGCCACAATACAGAGGGCATTGTAGAAAGCTGACTCATCCATGAAGCCAACCATTGAGAGGCTATCAAAGTTTATGATATAACATGACATGTATAGTTAATTTGTTAAATATCACGTTACACATTTTCAACCTAGTAATTAAACCCAGGATGTTCTTCCTGTGATGAAGCATAATTAACCACTGCACTTCCATGTGATGGAAATGAAGAATGACAAAAGAAATGACCAGCAATGTCTAAAATAGTATTGCTGGCTAAAAGATTATCTGGTAATCATCAGTTTATTGGGTAAAATCACTTCTTATTAAGCAAAGGTTTATTATGCATAATACTCCCTTTAAATAAAATGAGCTAAAACACAAACTGGAAATCTAACTACAAAACACAAGAATAAATTAATTATATGCTGTAAATCTTAAAATATTTGCTGCAATAGTGCACACCACCTTCTATTAAAACTCACAATTCAATTGAGCACATCATGCTTATGAAATACGCGGATGCAGCATGGCTTAGCTTGCAATGACCTGACAGGTTACTCTATTGAAGAAAACAAGACTACTGGACATTCACGGTCATGTTTATCAATGTACACGAGCTTGAAAAAGTCACATAGCTGTTAATAAATGCTTGTGCAAACAGTAACATTTAAATACGGCTGAAAGGAAATAGTAAGCTTCAATTAAACCTAGGTAGCATGGAATCTATTGTAATTGCTGTCAATTATCTGGCTGAGTATTCAGATATTTGTGGTCAGAATTAATGGGATTTATCAACTTATATAGCGCCTTTCAAGGTACCCAGGCTGATCCCAATGGATTTATTCCCCAGTAATGTGATAAAGCAGTGAATGCTTAAAATACTATATAAGTAATAAATAAATGATTAAATCAGCTGATAAAATTGATATATATAAAGTTAATAAAAATAAATAAAAATAATCAGCAAAATAAAAAATTAAGCCTGGGCATTCATTTATTAATATTATTATTATTAGTATTAGTAGCAGAAGTAGTTGTAGTAGTATTGTACCCGAATTTTTCAGATTTTACTAGACAGATAGATATACGGTACATTTCAAAGAAAAACAATGAATGAATTAAGTAAGAAGCCTGTATTTTTATGACTGTTTTACTATTACTAATACTTGTCGATGGCTTGTTACCCTTAATTGTACCTCTGCTGTACCATTAATGCACAGAAAAGTCTACATTCTGTCTACATTTAAAACCTTTCTCTTAAAAGCTATAGTCCATGGTTTTCATTACTCCAATTTCCAAAGGTAAATGTATATATTTTCAAAGTTACATCTTAAATTTAATCTACTCTAGGGCTGAGGAAAGATATAATTTCGTCCCCGTTTTCCCCAACAGTGACTCATCTGTATACAAATTGAATGGGATCTATTTTGATGCCCAGAGTGAGATTTTAGTTGATAATTCAGATCTATTTTTTTTCCCAATCCCACACAAACACTGCATACCAGATTTAGCAACATCTCCACACAGACCACCTTGCTAATCATCAGTGTTAGCACACATGCCCTAATTAACAGAGTCATAATTACCTTTGAGCAAATAAACCTGTTACCAAATGCCATCTCCAGGAAGAAAATTCTCCTCGCTCATTAATCCCGGGCACATTATTAAATCAAACTGAGCTGAGAAAGACAGAATCATCTGGTATATTTGCGTTCAAGTATTCTTAAGATTACAGATTATATTGGATAACTGTTAGTCGAGTTTAGCATTAGTACCAATTTTAACCCTATTAATTTGCCAAAAATACAACTCCCGGAAGGTTATTATACAGTTTTCATGCATTATTAATACCAAGAAGATGTGATAATGAAGAAGCTAGACTGAAGCGTCAAGGTCAATATGTGTCCTAGCTTGGTCAGGACGGTAGATTTATTACATAGGAAATATCAGGTAGTTTTTTAAATGTCAGTTTTTGTAGTTCCAGTAACTTTATCTACAACAATCTGTTATACATCTATTAATAAAATGACGTTGTTAGAAACATCAGAATTCCAAATTTTTAATCCAAGCACACATCCTTCTCTGTGTTTTCTGCAATATCTCTATCTGACCATTCATCACAGTTAAAATAAATAATGATCTCTCTCTTTCTCTCTCTCTCTCCCTCACCTTCTTCCTCCTCATCGAACGAGTTCATGCAAGGGAAATAGATGGCCAGTGCCTCGAATGAGGCTGACAGACTCATACGGCTCTGTGAGCGCTGCATGCGACCGTTCCCGGAGCTGGAGCATGATCCGTTGCTTGCCGTGGTTCCGGTTCCATCATGGCTTTGCCTTCCCATGCTGCCCTTGGATCTCTTCTGCACCGTTCAAATGAATAATGATCAAAATTGAGATGGAACAACTGCACCTTACAAGCATAGACGAGATGTCCATAGACAATAATAATGTGTTTATTGGTAGCAGAATGCACTGAATGTGGTGCGTGTGTGTGTGAGAGAGAGTGAGCAAGATCCCTGGAGTATGCAGCACTAGAGCTCTGAACTGAAAGAAGCTATCTTCCTGTCTCGGCTCCTCTCCTATTTGAGCACACACTCAGACTTTCTCTCATTCAGACACACGGATAGGGAGGAGGGAGAGCAGAGCCTCCTTTCCTCTTCTCTCAGCCAATCACAGGATGCACTGTAGATGAGCATCTATGTCCTAATAAGCTCTACCCAGAGATACAGCACCAGTGTGTGTCTCTGTGTGCGTGTGTTTCTGTGCAGCCACTAGCATCATTGCATCTTCTTGAGTTCTAGAGTGACTAAACACCACAGGCCATACATTCATAGTTCACGTGGAGAGCATGCACGCGCACACACAAACACAGGCAAGGTGTGATATCCGGCATTTTAGTAAATGTTTATTTTCCTCAGATAGCAAACTGAGATTGCTGTTATAATTACAGGCACTCTCAGTTTATGGTGCATCATTTCTCAGCATGTAGACTCGATAACAAAACCATTTAAACATTCAATGTTAATTTGAAAGAAAGTTACCAAAAATATTAAAATAAAATTAAGTATAATAAGCAAAATTATTAACCAATATATAAAGGTTAATTAACAAGTAAAATAAGCCAGCTAGCTAACTTTGTTGCCAAATAAAAATGATATTGGCCAAATGTTCTACCAAATATTTAAAAATATTGATATTTCAAAAAAGTGACTTCGGATGTGTAGTGATAAAGCCACAATAAAGTTGCTACAGAAATACAGGAAAAGCCAGTTAAAATTACCATACGATATTACAAATATCTAGCTAAAAGTTACAATAGACATATATTAACAGTTAGCTACAGAAGTAATTAGAGAAGTGTAATAAAAGCAAGCTAAAATTTACTAAAGATTATTACAGAGAAATCTATTTTATGTTGCCATATCAGATTACTGATTTCTAGCTAAACGTTACCAACAAATACATAATTGTTTAAAATTGTAATTGTAGAACTTTATCACAGATAGATAGTACTGCAAAAGATTGCTCAGAGCTCTCTGAAAAGTTACCGCCGCATATTATTTATAGTTTGCCAAAAGTTTCCTTAAGATCATTAAGAGTTTACCGATAAAATGTTTATAGATATCTAGCTAAGCCCAACACAGGTGCTTAATGACAGCTAGTTAAAATAAATTCTATTATTTATATATATATATATATAATGTGTAAAATGTAGCTTGCAAATGTACTAAAAAAAACAGAAAATCTAGATAAATTTGCCATATAAGATTGTTTATAGCTAGCTAAAATTCACCAACTAATGTACAGTATAAAAATATTTAAAATGGTTAATGGATATTACTGATAAGATAAAAAGTTCCCAAAGGTCATTACTGAAAATATAATTTAGCTTAGCAGATTAGTGAGAGATAGCTATACTTTATCATAGATAGATTGTAAAATAACTATCCTACCTCAACATAACACATTTTAGCTAGCTAAAATCCACCATAGATTTTTAAAAGATCGCTAGCTAGACGTCAGTTGTTACTTAGTAGCTATGTAAATGTTACCACCTGAAACTAATGATAATAAATGCAAAAACTAAATGCTACCTGAGGGAAGTATATATATAATATATAATCATTTAAACTATCATTAAACAGCTGTGGTAAAAATCACAGCTAGATTAAAGTTACATCAGTGGCATCAAAAACTAGCTATTAATGGTCTGTGGTAGCATTTAGCTAGTTAGCAGTTACTATTATTGTCAGAAGAGTAGATCGTTTTATAGTAATACAATAAGATCTATTGGTGGAAAGAGATTTTGAGGCATGTTTTACAAATATATATTAGTCCCTAAATCATACGATTATTTTCTTTTCCACGTAATCCACATGGGCTCGCGGGCCAGCTGGTTCCCCCAGCAACCCTGGGCGTGAGGGTAGGAACAACTAGACAGGGCAACAATCCATTGTAGGGCGCACACACACAGTCACATTCACACACTATTGGGCAATTTAGAGACACCAAGTAACTTAAAATGCATGTCTTTGGATTGCGGGAGGAATCTGTAAGGAGAAATTTCCTGTCGTGCTAACTAGGGCTCGAACCGGGTCGTTCTTGCTGCGAGGAGATAGCACTACCCACTGCCTAAATCAGTATTTTGTAAATAAAGCAGCTTGTATAAATATAGAGTATAATTTTTATTAATCTTTTGGAGAATTAACACACATTGGGTTTTCTTTATAGTATAGCTATTATATAAAAAGCTCATTGCTCTGAATATGCCCATCTGAGTTAAAAAAAAAATCAACAGGGGATTAGTGATGGGAGACAGCTGAGGGAGAACTAATTACACATTCATTATATGATGAAGATCTTATTAAAGAAAGGGCATCTTTTTTCACCACAGCTGCAGAGGGATTTGGCGAGTGAAGTGTGAGGATCATTTTTATAAGAATAAAGTCACAGGAGTTCCAAAATGTCCTGTCCTGAATCCCATTGAGATGATATGGCAATATCTTTATAAGTTTATTTTTATTTTTACTGTGCAGTTGTAGTCTTGCAGTGACTAGAAGGTCCCTGAAATCACTGGTAGGTCATGAAAGGCAATGCACCTAACCCCAGGTAGCTGTGGAGGGAGCTCACTGCTCCGGGCATGAGTGGTCCCTACACATATATTTGTGTATATATGTTTCACTGCAAGGATGGGTTAAATGCAGAGGATCAATTCCGCTGTGTGCAAGCATAGTGGCAAATTGAACACTTCATGCTTGATAACCATCCAACTAGTGGAAAAAACTACTCTACAGCCAAATATTTGATCACAAACAGTGGTACAGCCAGTTACTACTATAATACAGTGTATTATAAGTTATAATATGTAATTAATATTATTAGCTATTTCAATGGAAATGTATATAATTATTAATAGAGTAGAAAAACCAGCACCACTAATTTAGTCCTCTTTTGCTTTTACAATAACCTCCTCATTCAGCCACAAGAGTATTAGTGAGGTCAGACATTAATGTTGTTTAAATTATTCAAAAGGCATTCTGGGGCTCTGTGAAGAACCATCAAGATCATGCACACCAATCCTGACTGTCTTCATAGACCTCACTTTGTTCATTGAAATGTCATTATGTTGCAGAATGTTTAGGCTTTTTAGCTCTAGTGAATAAAACTTGTAATTCTAATAAGCCAATTTGGGCAATTCTCTGGTTCCAGACTTGTTACAAAAGCTTAAAAAAATAACCAGATATGGGTGTATTGATCAGGTGTCCATAAACATTTGTCCATATAGTGCTATAAAATATTGCACACATAAGATACTGACATATGGATTGTTCATTATTACTGCGAGGGCCTACAAATGTGTTTTTGGCTTTTAAGGCTAGAGTAAAAAAGGCACATGCAAAAATTAATTTTTAAAGATTAAAGTTTAAAGTAAGAATTATACCTTATCTATAATATATTTCTAAGGTAATTTAAAATACGATCATCTGGACCAATTACAACAATCCAATTACCAAAATTGGTAAAAAATACACCTTTATTCACTTATTAATTGATCAAACTGAAAAGCAAATATTACATCATTAAGCCAGCAAGCAAAAAGCCTTTGCAGTTTAGTCTGTGCATATTTTTTTTTTATTTTATTTGTTTCAATTATTATTATTTTTTTTTTTCAGCAGGAACTGGTGTGACATTTTTAAACCAAGTGTAACTTTCAATATGGAGGAACTTTGCAGGTTAGTAGGTCATGCTCAACCTACTTGTGCATGCAATCTGTGTCAGCTCTTTCATCTATGATGCATTCAAATGATTATCAGCTCTTTCATCTATGATGCATTCAAATGATTATAAAATTACTGTTCGACAGAGGTAGAGACAGCAAGTCTTTGTGATGTATCAAGAGCCACTTTGGGGTGTTTTGGAGGAGCAAGTCAG
>JAOUQV010000021.1:7200916-7215349 GCA_028565295.1 Aspidoras spilotus | reverse complement strand
CCTACACCATACTAATAAATTATTGTGGTCTAAAACCAGGTGTTTCAGTTTCATTGTCTAACCCCTGTATGTAATAACCGGTTCCTTCCTGGGATGGACATATGAACTTGTTTCCAGTTTACACGCCCTTATTCACATGTCCAACAAACTACTTTTATTATATGTTACCCCAAAAATGAAGACAGATTTATCTTCCACTCTTCCTGTCATTATCCAGCTTTCTCACTGGGGATTATAAGTAACTTACATAAACTTCCTGATTATATCATGTTTTACATTTCTGCGAGGCTGCTTTGTGACAATTTTCCATTGTAAATAGCACTATAAAACTGTTTTGAATTCATTGTCATCCAAAACTAAATTTAAACTGCCTAACTATGTAGGCCAATGTGTTTTAGCTTTGGTGTTAATTATAATGTTAATCCTGCATTTGCATACATAAAGAAACTACAGAAGAAAGAAAGAAACAAAGAGAAAGAATGACATCTGAAGCTAATTTAACACAAAAAGAGGAAGGATTAGGGAGGAGACACGCCATACACATCAGAAATAAACTCACAGATGAGATGCTATAATCTAAAAGCAGAGGGAAGGAGAGACAAAGACGGCACCAACAGAGACATGAAATCCAAGAAAGGTAGGATATGTACAGTATATAAAACATACCAGTATTTACATTATTTATTATGATTTGAACAATACACAAATATGAAGGGAAATTAAACAAAATAGCTTTGCCTCCCCACTGGATCGGCACACCGCACTCATGCACAATTAAGAACTGTTTAGAAGACAGTGATGTTGAGAGCAGACTATGAAATTACTCCAACTACTTGAACATTAAGGAACTTCATATATAACCTGCAGATGGTGCCATTCAGAAGGAAACCACTCCCATCATGGTAGAATTGTTTCATTATAGGATTTATATGTGCAAATATAGTTCCTAATAAGAAAACCTTGGACCAAGAATAATGATTAAATTATAATGCTCATTATTAAGTTACAACTGGCAAACAGATGCACGAAACTCATCTATATATGCCACTGCTTCATGTATTAATGACCGAGACAAAACATGGACGGACGTGCATGAAACACATTATACAGCACTATTTGTTCACCCACTACATTGGATTTAACACCAATGCTTCGAGTCAAGCGGAAGGCTTAATACAAAGCCTACATTTAAGCACTATAGTTTACATTTACTGATACTCACATTAGGCATGTTTGGTTAAATGATCTCTGTAACAGGATCTCTTCACCTCCCCTGCCTCTGCACCCAAGCAGCTGCCCAACAGGCTTACAAAACACGTGGATA
The DNA here is from genome assembly GCA_028565295.1 of Aspidoras spilotus. Classification (NCBI taxonomy): domain Eukaryota; kingdom Metazoa; phylum Chordata; class Actinopteri; order Siluriformes; family Callichthyidae; genus Aspidoras; species Aspidoras spilotus. The sequence continues at coordinate 7,214,025 of JAOUQV010000021.1, read as the reverse complement.
AACCACAGCAGATAAGCTAACTCCATCAGTAAACAAGCACCTGATGTCTCCTGATCTTTCACTTGTGTACATTTAGTTTCGAGCCTAGATTCTAGACAGGTTTAAAGTAAAATCTACATTTGTGGAGATTTCAAGGCAAATATAACATTCGCAACGCAGTATTTTAATTTTTAATAATAACTGATACTTTATTGATCCCCGTAGGGAAATTCTCTCTACATTTAACCCATCCAGGGCTGAACACCTGGAGCAGTTTGTTGCACTCTACTGGAGCGCACGGGGAGCAGTTGGGGGTTGGGTGCCTTGCTCAACGGCACTTTAGCCATGACTTGCCTAGAGTGGGGTTTGAACTAGCGATCTATTGGTCCCCAGCCCTTTACCTTATCCATTAAGCCACGGCTGACCCCAATCAGTTTATAAAAATACTTTTATTCTGTTATTCTTTTCTACTGTCACATGCTGTAATACTTGAATTCCACCTCACAAAGTTGTTCTAACCTATATATACTTTCTGGGTGGCACAGCAAAGCTGCGGTAGTGCTGTGGCTTAACAGCAAGATGGACCCAAGGTCTATCCTCAGTTGGGCTGACCTGGGAAATTTCTGTGTGGAGTTTGTGTTCGTACGGGTTTTCTACAAATGCTTTGGTTTCCTCCTGTATACCAAAAGACATTCATGTTAGGTTAATTGGTTTCTCTAAAGTTGCCCTTAGTGTGAGAATGTTTGTGTGACAGTGTGCATGTGCCCTATGATGAATTGGCGCCCTGTCTAGGGTTGTTCCTGTCCGTTTGCTTGGTGGGCATTGGCATTAATCAGAAGAAAATGAATTATTACTGTCTTTTATCTAATTTTGTATATTTTATGTAAATATCAATATGTTTTCCCCAAATCTTTTACTTATATTGGTCGGAGGACGTTAGAGATGGAGCTGCCAGGAAAGAAGCGGGTTTTTTATTTCTATTTTCCACTACAATAACACTAAAATACAAGGACATAAAGCTTGTTAAGTTTGAATTTAAAATTGCAGCCTAACAGAATGCCACAATGGCCATTTACAACCATCCAATCAGCATCTCTTTCACACACACATACTCGTTATTTTTTGTGTTATTTCCCACAACCCTACATCAAATATATTTATGCTCCCTCTCATACTGCCCCGGCATTTCCTTCTCTGACAAGCTTCCCTGAGTTATTATCTTTTTCTTTGTGGCTTTTTTAAAGAGATGACAGTAAGTTGGCAAACACAGAGGGTTCTTCCGGCCTCCGCTCTACCAGGATTCCTCAGGTTGGACCACAGCCTACTTGTGTATATATGTGTGTGTTCTCCATGTGCTGTGTTTTTTATTTTCTTTTATGGAAAATAATAAGTCTGCACAACCATGTTACAACAGCCCTGGAGCATAAAGGGTTTAGGGCCTTGCTAAAATACCCAAGTTGAAGCTCGTCAGTGCTGGCAAATTTTAATAAATTCACATTTTTAATGAATATGAAAATGATCTCTCGCTCAAAATCTTATTCATAGTCTCTCAGTTAAGTTCTGTATAATTATTTTCAAACTGCCATGTTTAAGCAGTGTGCTTTTTTCATTAGGAATGCAAATCTAATTATAATTAAGTCTAATTGTTATCCATCCATCCTTTATCTTTTGCTTAACCCACATGGGGTTTATGGATAGCCGGTGCCCACCCAGCCACTATGGGTGCATGGGCAGGGACAACCATATACAGAGCACCATTGCATCGTATGGCATACAGTGCCACTTTAGGGAAACCAATTAACCTAACGTCAATGTCGTTAGAATGCTGGAGGAAACCGGAGCATACCCGCACAAACATTGCGGAACATGCAAATTTCCAGGGTCCTTCTTGCTGTGAGGCGAAAGCAATACTCACTGTGCCACCCTCTAATTATTATTATGAATAAATAGCATGGACAAATGTATCCTATTGCTTCTGCATGACATTACAATTATCCTCTGTTAAACGTGAAGCTAATCACTAGCCCAACCCAACAGCAGGCCACTGAAGACAAAAACATACAAATCTGCATAGTAGGTGGGAGTTACCAAGCCGCCGAGATGTCCTGTAACTCTACACCCATGTGTACACACAATAACACGGTGCTTGTCATGGTGCTAAGCAGCAATGATTGACATCTATACCATCCACAGGCTAGACAAGCTCCTCCTTTTTTCTCTCTCCCTCTTGCTATGTAGCTCTCACTCACCGTCACTCATTTACAATGAATAGCTTAATGGAGTAGAAGGGTTTATATGCGTGTGGATGATTCACACAGCGACACTGCAGTGGCGGAAGCTTTAAGTCAGTGAGTCACTTCAGCCATAGGCCTGTTCTGTTGTCACACACAGCATTAATATTTAACTCGGGATGGGAAACGGTGATTATGCCGCTTCCTGGTTGCACTGCTATACGGTCATCACTACCTTTTCCAGTGATAACCAAAATTTTGCTTGCAAAAATGAGCTCACAATTATTAAACAATATACTGTATATCTACAGCCAGTTAATGTATTTTTTATTGCATTTAAATGCATTTTTAATACCATAAACTATCATGAACACAACCAGCCTCCTATAATCAGACACGTATATATGGTTGTATATATTTATGGACAGGTTTAATCTCTTATTGAACATAAGCACAAATGCTCTAGCATTGTTAACTGTCAGGTTGTTCTTGAAGTATTAGACAAATTGTAGTTGTATAACGTAGCTAGTTTTGTTATTTCCACATGTGAATCAGTAAACATTGCCGGGAACAACTCAAACATATATCCATTAGATGCATACAAATGTTTTTTTTTTTTAAACTATAATTTTTAGTTCTTGCTGGACTCAAATTTGCTTTTCATCACATTAAAAGGCTTAATTTTTCCAAAATGCATTTAATGAATTTTTTAATACCACACGGAAACGCTGTCTACCATAAAATTCTGAGATATGAGCGTTTAAATAGCAAGTTGATCTAACTAAGCTGTTGCAATAGGCAGTGACTGACGTTTGTATTTTGTTTGCCACATGGTAGGGTCTGTTCCCTCATGTGTGCATGCTGTAATTAATCAAATAGTGGAACAATCTGTTATCATATTTGCTTTTAATTCCATTTAAGGCCTTAATTTTTTCAAAAATGCATTTAATAACTTAATTTTTTAGGATCCCACAGAAACACCATATACTAAGCTTAATCCATAAACCAAAAGGTGAAAACCTTTTCGTCAGCTTTTGGCCTATTATGCCATTTTATGTTCATACATACACATAAAAATATAAACTTTATAATCAAAAGAATCATTCATTTATTTATTTTCTATACCTCCTTAAACCAAAATTTGTAGTCACAGAGAAGCTGTGTGTACACACACAATTACACACTAATGAGTAATTTAAAAAAAAACAAATTAACATCATGCATGCCTGTGGAATTCAGGACAAAACCGGAGCACCTGGAGAAAACCCCCGCAAACATAGGAAGTACACGCAAACTTCACACAGAAATTTCCTGAGTCGCCCCATCCAGAGCTCAAACGCGATATTTTTTTGCTTTGCACAGCACTATCCACTGCACCACCCTAAAAAGATCATATCCACAACAAATTAAACACATGTAAGGTTTACAACAGAATAAACCCAGGTTGCATTGTCTTTTACCAGCTAATGGAATGAGAGAGATTCACTAAAAAGAGACCCTGAATATTCCCATATATATATATATATATATATATATATACACACACACACATATAACTGTACGTCTTTACTAAATACACATTTACCTTCCATAAGAGTTCTTTGTTCACTCCATTAGAAAGGTTTAAATCCTTTAGAAACCCCATAAAGAACCTAATAAAAAAATGGGTTGCAATTCTACATCTTTTTCTCTGAGAGAACCCTTAAATGTCTAAGGTTCAGGTTCCATGCAATGCATTAGACATACTTTCCATAATGTAATGCAAATAAATAAATATATACCATATATTCTGTTATATTTAAACGCATTTACTTTATTATAGTGGAAGATATTTACAGCTATAAATTGCAATCTTATTTAGCAAATCAAACAAGCCCGTATGGCATCAGATATCTCATCCTATACATTCTTTTTATACCAACATACTGCACAAAAGCTTCCTTGAAAGAAATACAATTTTTTGCTTTAAGTACTTCCCCAGTGTTACACAACCCTATTCATGCAGTAACCTTACACTTTACAGTAACTCATCTGTACTAATACACCAATTACAACATCACAATGAGCGTATTAATGAGGTGATACACTGAATCAGCCATATTAGGGAATGAGGAAGTTGGTCCACTGTGCAAATTAATCTCTACGGTTTATGTATTGAGTATTCGGATTATTAGTGCATTATGATTTTGCACCTGCTATCAGGATAGACATAGATAGGCTATAAATGTCTGGGTACAAGCAGTTCCTGGAAGTGAGGGATGCTGTATATTTTAGCCAGATGCTGTACATGGGTAATTATATATTAATCTCTAAACCAATGTTTGAGAACAAAATAATATCTTTATAAGGAAGATGTGTGGACTATGATCTCTGAAAGGAAATTAAAAGCGGCATGATAAAAAAAAAAAAAAAAAAAAAAAAAAATGTGAGCCTGAGACTCAGACTTGGTAGTCGTAGATGTTGTGCCACTGTGCCTTTTGACCCTCAATTTTATGTCATGTTGGATGAAATGATCAACCAAATCTGCAAATATCTGCATAAAGATGTATTAATCAACGAAGTTGTCCAGATGTCAGTAAAGAACTCAACAGATTAAATAACAGGCTGCTGGTATTACTTGGAAAAAAAAAAGCAATGTGACAGTCAAAGTCTACAGAAATTCATAGTTACAGTAAGTTATATTAACTGCTCTATAAAACCTACAGGTAAATACTTATCCACTGTACAATCACTGGATTAGAAACACCTCACATATTGCATATAATAAAAGATAAAGTGCCCCAATGAATGTTATATTACAGTCAGCTTTCATATAGCATTGATCAGTGCACTGTACTGGAGATGGCAACGTTTACCAGCTATGAGACAGTGACTTTGACGACGGATAGATATATGGAGATCAGAGGTGTTGTGCCAGTGTTTAAAGCAACAGCTTCGCTTGTGGCCTGTGCCAGTACCACAGTATCACATGTGCACCAAGAGTGAAGAACCCGTCAACAAATATCCAGCTGAAGGTCATAAAGTGGCTGGCTAAGTTTAATTGATATGAGAGGCAAACATTGACATAGTAAAGTGAACTGGCTAAGCTGTTGCCTCAGGCATGGGTTGACTTGTATAATGGAGGATCTTTGCCACTTTGATAGGTCTGTTCTCTGATATGTGCATGTTGCAATTAATTAAAATGTGAACCAATCCGTTTTAGCCAGGTATCCCTAATCCAGTGATCCTTCAGTGTATAACGTTTTCTTTTCTGTAGAAAGATTTATTTTTGAAGATATTGTTTGCTTTACAGCATGTCCTTACATGTTCCCAAGAAACCCCCCCCACCCCCCGCAACAGTGCAGTTCAATATGTGCAGTTGTGATACAGCATAAGGACCGAGTACATGGACAGCTCCGTGGTGCTGAAAACACATCAGTTCCGCCAACTGATACTGCTGCAACAAATATTACAAAGCAAACTGATCCAAGAGGAAATATGGCGACTGATTCCACCAGACACTGAGGATGCAGTGTGATCAATCCAGGAAGTGTGTATAAAAAAAAAAAAAAAAAAGACAGCTTCTCTGATATACTATTTAGAAACACACACTCGGAATCAAGCAATGTTTTAGCAGATAAGCTCGACTTACTTCAGCATGGACTGTTCCTTCTCCTCTTCTCTCTTCTGCCGATCCATGACATTAAGGATAATCCTTCTCTCCTCATCGGTGAGGTGGCTGAGGTCCGGCATGTCGACCGGGCCCCGGTGCGCGAGCGGAGCGGCCATGTTCACACACACTCACACACCCGCTACAACACACATGCACACACATAACACATGAAAAGTCGGGTTTAATCAGTGCACGGATTAACATTAGGGATAATTTCACGTGCACGCGCATGAACTGCTATAATAGATGCTTATAAGTCGATATATTAAAGATCATCGTTTATACTAAGGGTTAAATGCTGAAAACACATGGACGACATTGGTTAAAAAATTTGGAGTAAAATGAATATCTGAATCCTACATTATTTAAAGCACTTTAAAGTAATTCAGATCAGAGTTATGGATTATATGTAGTTGAAAGGCAAAACTGAAATGCTTATGAAATTCACTCTCCAATATGTACATCATTGTCGAAATTCTACACAAGGCAAATCCCATTGAACATCTAGAATAAACGAAGCATTAATGCAATATGTGTATATTGTATATGATGTATAAGATGTAGTGTTTCTCACGCTCTCCGGACGTACAGATGTGCAAACAGAGCCCGTTTATTCTGCCATGACGTTAAAATCCGTTCTAACCCATTGCTCAGAAAAAAACCTCGTCGCACCTTCAAGTAAAAAAAAATTAAACCATCCAGTGAGATTTCAATCCCCTTCTCGTACCCAGGTGTGTATCTTTTACGCTTTCTCCGGAGTACTGAAGGAAAAGAGAAAAATGGACGCAGAGCTCAGTCAGCACCGAGAGCGGCGCTCGGTCATTGACGGGCAGAGAGAGCAGCTGGAAAACCCGGACTGGATGAGGATCACCGCGGGATTGGAAAGAAAAACCCAGTTAAAAATATAAAACCTTTCTGGGACAATGTCACGCCCACAACGATATCCCCGGTTCTGATTGGTCAGTGAGGACAGCAAGAAGAACGCAGATCTGAATTCAAAACTAGAAAGCTGAATCAATGAGTCTAGTTTGTTATATGACGTAAATAGGCACAAGCGGATCTGCCTCACTTCACCTCATCATTAACAATAAAGAAAATAATAAAATAAAAGCACAACAGTTAATATTTTCCCTATGCATAGTCATACATGTCACAGGATGCATGCCGGGAAATGCTTTTGTATTTCACATAAGACATAATATTTTATACACCGAACGATCACTGGATTAGGAACGCCTGGCTAATAACAGACTGCTCCACATTTTTTATTAATTACAGCACGCACACATCAGGAAAGGACAGATATCCTCCATAAACACCCATGTCCACTATAACAGCTCACCCAGCTCAAATTGTCCATTTGATGATCGCCTCTCAGATCACCCATGCGTGGCTGGCTGTTGGATATGTAACCTTCGGCTGGATGTTTTTTGACAGTTCATCAACTCCTGGTACAGCTGTGAGACTATGGTACAGAAACATCCCACTAGTTCAGCTCTTGTTGAAGAGTTGGCATTACACCTCCAGGCTCCAACTATCTGTTGTTGGTCAAAGTCACTCTGTTTAACCAAAGATATGCTGCCTTCTTCTGTGCAGTGAACACCTTATATGCGAGTCAAATATGGCGTAACGTCAAATTGGAGCACTTAATCAGTGACGACATCCCACTTGACAGGTGTTCGTAATCCAGTGATTGTTCAGTGCTTGATATAAACCAAAAAGGAACGTGGCATGTGGTTAGTTAAGTCACAATGACACAGTAAAACAGTGTATTATAAGTGTGTTCTCTGGTCAATCATTTAAATAATTTTATAATCAAAATTACAGAATTTGCGCAGTTTAACAACAATGTAAAAGAGATTGTTTTAAATAATTGACTAACCATAATCAGCATGGTGGTTAAGAGGTTAGCGGTCACCTCACAGCTAGAAAGTCTAAGGTTCTATTCCCAGATGGGTCGCACTGGGTCCTTTCTGTGTGGATCTTGCATGTACTCCCCATGTCCACGTGGGTTTTCGCCAGGCGCTCCAGTTGCCTCCCAAAGTCCAAAAACGTGCGGTAGGCTAATTTGTGTCTAAATTTCCCTTACAGCTGACAAGATTGAGATCAGTCTTATTCCTATGCGAATGACAGCGTGACATGACAATCTACACTTTCATACTTATATGCTGGGTTTTTCTAAACTAAATAGAGATAATATATTTAAATATTATTACAATATTTCTCACAGATGAAAAAAAAATATAACATAAATAAACAGAAGTCATGAAAATAAATATCTACTGCCACATCTCTAATAAATAAAGAACATGGTGTTAAACTTCTTTCACAGCGCTGTAGAGCATTTGTTTCAACATGGAACACAACAATGGTTTTGAGGGGCAGTGGTGGCTCAGTGATTAAGGGCTAACATTTACATTTGCAATATTTATGCAACCACTTGAAAGTGAAAGTGATACATTTTGCCAATATGTTTTGCACACAGCGGAATTTGTCCTCTGCATTTAACCCATCCGTGCAGTGAAACACACAAACACACACTGGTGAAATGAGCACACGTACCTGGAGCGGTGAGCAGCCCTGCACAGCACCCGGGGAGCAACTGGGGGTTAGGTGACTTGCCATTACTAGGAATCGAACCGGGGACCTTCCGGTCACAAGGCTGGTTCCTTAACCACAAGCCTACGACTGCCCCAAAAGTGCTTTAAGACAATATCAGTAAACACAATCTATTATGAATAAATAGGAGGCATACAAAAATATCCTCAAAAAAAACTGTTGTGAAATTGTGCATTTGGGGAATTTTTTTATTTTTTGGGGGGTTTTGAGTTAGAAAAAATGGGTTTAGTTGAAGTAAGTGCGGAGTTGAGGTACCATGTTGAGGTAACATGATCAGAAGATTCCTTGAGCAAGACCCTTAACTCTTCCAACTTCAGGAGAGCTGTGCTAGCCCATTTATTCATTAATCTTTCGCCTTACCACTCAGCTTCCCTAGATAGCATGCCACTCCATTGGAAGGTACAGTGTGACACACTACGCTTTAGAGACAGCAATTAGCCTGTGCATGTTTTTGGAATGCAGGAGGAAACCTGCAGGGACTTGGTAGTACTTCTTGCTATGAGGCGACAGCACTACCCACAGTGCGGCCCAGCAGTTTGGATACGAGAATGAAAGTATTTCGCTATGCTGCAATGTACAAAAGCTTCTATTTTATTCTGAGTCATATGATAATGATTCGAGGAACAATTTCGCAAACTTAGTACTACACACACACACACACAAACCGCTGACAGAGACAGAAATGGTTGAAATAATGAAGTAAAGACTAAGCATGGCTTCTGTTAAATTTCAATATTACGGTTATTAACAAAGAAAGCACAAGAAATTAGAGAGACTGGAAAAAAAATTAAATTACAGCTTTTGATTTAAAGTGATGATTTTATTTCTTGTTAGAATATCATACCTCTGAGTGAAAAATGTTTTGGTAATAATAAAGACATCATTCAGTTCTTATATGTAATGAATTGCCCTACGTACTCCAAACCCGAGACAGTCTACTACAATGTAGACAAACTAATCCAGCCATTATAGCTATAAAATGTCTCAAAATTGCAGCACCGGTAGAGAGACTGAGGGCAAAAGTTGTTTGATATGATTGTGTGTGATTGAAGCTCCTCTAGGCAAGTGACATGTTATTCCACTACAGTCACCACATGTTTCTCCTTCTCGGTCACCCTGGAAACGGAGCCTGCTTTGCTGTGTTTGCGTACGTTTTGTTCTCTGAAAAAAAGAGAAAGACAAAGAGAGGCATACAATGACAATAATGCACAACTCAAAGAGATGTTTATTTTCTCCTTAGCACAGGCGAGTCAAAGAGCACAAACATGCTTGTATAGCACCTGCTTTTGCACTAACTATTGTTTTGGCATGCACTGAGTAAGTAAAGATCTCTGTGTCAGACATACAAAACCAGGCTGGGAAGATAATTTACAGTCACTGGTCTGAATATTTTTACATTAGATTAATCTATTTAAATACAAAAAGAGAAAAACAAAAGGAAATGACACTGTAAGCATTAAGCATCATTAGAAGGTGCACTTTATGAGCTAAAATGCTTTTTGTCATTCAGAAAAACAAGAGTTAGCAAATTTTGTTTGCCAGTAAGAAAAAGCCTGGCACACAGCAAAGACATGTGTAAGGACATTTCTACTAGCCGCTGGAGCTCCTGTGCCATAGCAATAAGCACCAAAGTAGAGAAACTATGACCGCTATATTTTTTCATCAATTTAGCATTAATAAGTCAATCACAGAATGATTCTGTGTTGTTAGGAAGCGAGGATATTCTGAGACACAATACCGACCCTGTGTCACTATTTCATCATACCCAGTAGTGGCGAATTGGGCTGAATATAAAATGGCATAATTGACGACTATGCCATCGAGCTTGGATGGTATACTGGGGATGCATTTAACAAATCTGTCCCAACCTAGTACGACATCCGGGAACATGTCGCATATTAGTGGATGCCTACTAGGTATAAGGACATATTAGGTCGTGTCGCATACTATATTTGCATACTAACTAGCATGAGGGTGAGCTATTCTGGATGCAGCCTTGGTGTATATTCATGAGGAAAACAGTATTCATGGAATAAAACCAAAAGGATGAACTACAACACAAAAGCTAGAAAGATGTTAAATTGAAAAATGGGACTTACTTCCTGCGTCTGGCTTCTCTCATCTCCCGAAGCTCTCGTTTCTGTTTGAAGATGTCTCTTGGAAGATGGCGATGGCGAGCGATGCGCTTTATCTGCGGATGGTGCTGGAACTTCTCTTTTAGCTTCTGGCTGTAGTTCATGGCTGCCTTTTCTCTAGATGTGAGCTGTTGAAGAAAAAGCTCTAGTAAGCTAGGATTTAGTCTCATTAACAGGGTCTAACAGGGTCTTAAACCCGAAAGTTTGGGGTATCGTCTGGAAGGGCATGAAAAATAAAAACGCGGTGCTCCAGGCGGCCCTCGGGGGCAGAGAAAAATCCAAAAGTTGAAAATAAAAAACAGACGTTAACAGGACAGGATGCTTCCGACATCAAACATTGTAATGGCTAATAGCAGGCACTTGCCAGGAAGAAATGAACACTTAATAGGGTGTGTGAAAAAGGCTCTGCATTCTGGCCGTTTTATTAATTTATTCATTTTTAAAAAATACAAATAGATCACTTTCAATATAATCTCCCTGCTTTAGAAGACATTTTGCCATCTCTTAACAAGTGTTCAACAAATGTTTTAAGATAAGCTGCGAGTAACTAATACAACAACGTTGTAGATTATCCCATAGGCAGAGCCACTATCTGCACTATTTGCCACATAATCCACCGGCACAAACTCGAACAGAATTGTCGATGGATGTCCGGCTGCTAATTAATGGTTTAAACCTTTCTGACCACCCTCGAACAAAACACTTTCACCATAAGAGTGTACAAGTCACTGCACACTGCTATTTTTTCTTGCACATCACAAGTAGGACAGCAATTTTACTTTCTTGCACTGCAGTCAAAAATGAACTGCCATAACACATATGAACCTGCACAGCAGTAACTGAGGACACACTGACCTCATACAGAAAGTGGTAATAAGAAAAAGCAGCCATAAAAAAAAATTATATAACCAGAGTGCAGATATTTTTTTTAAAAAAAACAAGCACTATATTTCCAAAAGTATTCACTCACCTGCCTTGACTCACATGAGCACTAATCCATAGGGTTCAACAGGACATTGGTCCACTCTTTGCAGCTAAAACAGCTTCAACTCTTCTGGGAAGGCTGTCCAAAAGGTTTAGGAGTGTGTTTATGGGAATTTTTGATCATTCTTCCAGAAGCGCATTTGTGAGGTCACAGACTGTTGTGACCTCACTGGACGAAAAGGCCTAGCTCTAAGTCTCCACTCTAATACATACTAAAGATAATCTATCGGGTTAAGGTCAGGACTCTGTGCAGGTCAGTCAAGTTCATTCACACTGGACTCTGTCATCCATGTCTTTATGGACCTTGCTTTGTGCAGTGGTGCACAGTCACGTTGGAAGAGAAAGGGGCAAGCGCCAAACTATTCCCACCAAGTTGAGAGTATGGAATTTTCCAAAATGTCTTGGTATGCTGAAGCATTCAAGCATTCTCCAAAAGTTCTCAAATCAAGGACAATTTTCAGATACAGGACTGATCAAAGACAAGCAATATTACACCCAAGTTATAATACAGCCACTTTATTAGGTTTAATTGCTTGTTATTAGTTCAATTGCTTGTTAACACAAATAGATCCAACCAGATGTCTGCAACTCTAGACATTTAGGCATGTAAAGATGGTCAAGACAACTTACTAAAGTGAAAACCGAGCATCATATTGTGGAAGAAAGTTGATCAAACTGATCTGAATATGGCAGAAACTGCAGATATACTGGGTTTTTCATCAGAACCATCTCTAGTGTTTACAGAGAATGATTCCAAAAAAGAAAAATTATCTAGTGCACGGCAAAACGAAAATTCCTTGAGAGGTTAGAGAATGGTTCGAGATCATATAAAGGCAACAGTAACTTGAAAAACCCCTAGTTACAAACAACGAATGCGAAAAATATGCCCCATAGAAATGTACCTAATAAAGTGGCCAGTGAGTGTAAATGTGCTTACAAATTAAATAAAATTAATTTACTAAAAGAAAAGTTGTTTTTTTTTTTTCTAAAGAGAAAGATTAGGCTTAACACTGCTCTCTCTCCTTCCCTTCATTGTCCCATAAACTCCTCCTCTTATACATCCAAGTGGCCCTCAATGAAAGCTTTCATTCTAATTAAAAACAATGATTTCTTTCTCCTATCGAGTACAATTTATTTAAGGCTAATAACTGCTGATGCCATGAAGAAGCACTGCTTCACTTGACAAAACCGAGACTTGTTAAACCTTAATTACACTGCTCTTAATGGCGAGAATGTGAAGCCAGTACAGCTAGCATTTGCTACATGGAAAAAAAGAGATTCAAAGTAATAAAAAAGCAATGTGGCAGTGGCATGCAGGTAAAAGAAAATGGAAAATGTATGGGCGGAGTGACTTCTGTTTTAGGGAATAAGGAATAAAATATAGGGGTTAGACAATGAAACAAACACCGGTCATTTTAGTGTGGATGGTTTTATGACTAAATTGGACAAGCCTGGTGGCCAATCTTCATTAATTGCACATTGCACCAGTAAGAGCAGAGTGTGAAGGTT
>JAOUQV010000021.1:7167945-7185168 GCA_028565295.1 Aspidoras spilotus | reverse complement strand
GGCCCTACACCATACTAATAAATTATTGTGGTCTAAAACCAGGTGTTTCAGTTTTATTGTCCAACCCCTGTATATGTATGTATTTTTACCATTTGATTTCTAAATGTTTGTGTATCTTTTGGGAAAAGAAAGAAAAGAATCAGAAATTGCTCACTAACATTTGTTAACACACACACACACACACTATTTAAAAAGCTGCAAGTTAATGTTCGCTAACGTCTTCTTTCTCTCCTTTGACCATTCAGTTTTTCCTGCTGCTGATCGCCATTGTGTACTACATTCTCCTGGATTAACATCCTTAAAGAGACTTTCCAGACAAACATGTTAGCGAACAAACAGAATCTATCAGATTTTATTCATATATAGCATTTTTGGCCTTGGAACAGTGCCACATATGAACTCACATTTTCTGACCCCTGCTGTGAAGATCTTCCTTCGAGGTGAAGGTTGATGCGGAACTACCGATTGCACATTTACATTTTGTATTTGTTTGTTGATTGCTGGCAACATGTTTTGTGGCATGACAGTGGCTTTGTTCCTTTATAACCGTCATAGGTTTTGATTATAGATTTTATTACAACCCCAATTACAAAAAAGCTGGGATGCGGTGTAAAAGCAGAACGCAAAGATTTGCAAATCTCATGAACCCCTATATAATTTACAGTTGAACATGGAAAAAAAAAAATCAAAAGTAAGTACTAATAAAGAAACTGGAAACTTCAGGAGTAATGTGTGACATAAGGTTTGCAGCAAAAGTAAAAGGAAATGTTTATAAGAAAGTAGCGAGGCAAGCCTTGTTGTATGGTTTGGAGACAGTGGCACTGACTAAAAGACAGGAAGCAGAGCTAGAGGTGGAAGAACTTAAGATGTTGAGGTTCTCATTAGGAGTGACCAGGATGGACAGAATTAGGAATAAGAACATCAGAGACACAGCACAGGTTGAAAAATTGGGAAATTAGAGAGGGCAGACTGAGGTGGGTTGGACATGGTCAGAGGAGAGACAGTGGGTATATTAGTATGAGGATGTTAGAGATGGAGTTGCCAGGCAGAAGGCAGAGAAAAAGACAAAAGAGTAGATATATGGATGTGATCAATGTACAGTAGATACACAGGTAGCTGGTCTGAGAGCAGAAGATGCAGAGGACAGAATAAAGTCAAAGATTGACTCACTGTAGCGACCCTATTAAAAGGAGAGGCAAAAAGATGAAAACTAAGAAAGAAACCACCTGGAGGATCCATTTATAGCATAGGGATATAAAAACTTCAGAGAAGCAGAGTCTCTTAGAGGTAAATAAGGGAAGAGGTTCAGCAATTAGCAAAAAACTGGATCTGTGAAAGATTCACGTGACTTTTTACACGTTTTACAGTACATAGTAGCTTCAAATGATTCATAAAATCTGAAAACTTCTGTGCTCGAGGCACTTCATTAAAAACAAGCACAATGTAGAAATGAACTGCATTTGGGGTGGCACATTGGCGCTGCTGGATTTTTGCTTGTTCTCCCTGTGTATGTGTGCTAACTGGTATCTCTAGGGTTAGGGTTATTGTTCGGATGTGTGTGTGTGTCCTACAATGGAGTTGCTGTGTAGCTAGGGTTGTTTTTGCCTTGTGACATGTGACCCTGACTAGGATTAGGCAGGTATAGCAAATTAATGAATGAGTGAAAATCACTGCACATGCTTAGGAAGACTTCGAGAAATCAGTGTTTGTTTACATGGTCCTGCCCCAACTTATTTGGCACATGTTGCTGCCAGCAAGTTAAAAATGGGCTCGAATTTTTAATGACATAATAAAATCTCACGCTCAGAATCTGACCCATTTTTTGGTTCACGAGATTTGCAAATTATTGCGTTCCGATTTTATTCACAATATATACACAAAGTGTCCCAACATTTATTGGATTTCAGGGTTGTACACTATTTAAAATACAGTCCAATTAGGGTTTTATTTTTTAGAGTTAATCACATATTTAGAGTATATTTATATTTTAATCATTTACATCGATGTATATATGGACTGTTGTTAATAAAACACCAAAGTACTAGCTTGCTTTTTATTTATTCTTTATTCTACTGTATATTTGTATCTAAGTTACAAGCAACGGGAGTTGTACCATAGTGACAGTTACACCCAGTTACTACAGTACAATAGACACTGGATTCCAGACAGTAGTACTGTAGGTGTCGTACCTTAGTCATATCTGTGCGTGTATGGGAGTGGATCCTCTGACAGAGTGACTGACTCGTTTTACTGGATATTCCTCTAGGAGCTAGAGATAGAGAGAGAGAGAGAGGAGAGAGAGAGAGAGAGAGAGAATTTCCACTCTCAAGCTCATGGTATAGCTAAAGACAAGACAATTCCTACCATTATTATTAATTGTATAGTGTCAGTGCTTTTTAAATGTTATTATAATTACGTTCAATCATGGTTTGAAGTTTTTTTGTGTTGAGCCTGTGCTTAAAATAAAAAAAATAAAAATAAAAAGTGCAATTTTACTCTCCATTTACATTTACATTACTGTTGTAGTCAATTCAAGTAGCAGAAGCATAGTGTTTGAAATGGTTTTAAAATACACAGTCCGTGTTAAATTGGTTTAAAACCAACTCTGGGATTAGTGTTAATTACTCTTACCGAAAGCACATCTGGAATGTGTGTCATGAGTTTCAGAACTGTTAATACAATACATCTGTAATTCCCTCCCCTTATTCTTATTCTTATTATTACAATTTCCAGTAAGTGCTTTACTCCCTCTCCATTACTGTATTAATTATTGCTTATTTATGTAACATCATTCAGACATCAGTGGCTCTTCCATGACACGAACAATGTTATAACAATCAACAAGCTTCTCTTTACACATACGTTTTCCTCCCCTTGTCCACATGGGTTTTCTCCAGATGCTCCGGTCTCCCCCTAAATTCCAACGACCTGCATGCTAGGTAAATTGGCGCCTCTAGGTTAAGTTGCCCTTAAGTGTGTGAATGAATGCCAAGGCTATTAAGAGTTGTTCCTGCCTTTGCTCCCAGAGTGCCTGGGAGGGCACCTGCTGGCCTGTGACCCCGTGTGGATTAAATGAAAGAAATGAATGAATTTGGCAGCCAAGTGAACAGTATAATGAACAGACCACTGCCATAAGGGAATAAACCATTGCTATGATGGGATGTAAGAGATAAGTAACAATCACATGAATGCAAGGACCCAGGATTTAGAACACTGGCCAGAGATTCACACTGCTTCCACTGGCTTGCTTTCTTTCTATATTGCATCTTGATGCAATCTCTTCCCCAGTGGGCACAATATACAGGTAAATAGAACCAGCTGCCCTAAAGATACCAATCACGTAATTGATTCAGACCAAGCTACCTTCTTCTATTCCATGATCCCAGTTCTGATGATCACATGTTCATTCTTGGTGTTTTGGTAGTAGACAGTGGTCAATATGGACAATACAGCAAGATTGTAATGCTTGTCTGAAACCTTTCAATCATA
Source organism: Aspidoras spilotus (assembly GCA_028565295.1). Classification (NCBI taxonomy): domain Eukaryota; kingdom Metazoa; phylum Chordata; class Actinopteri; order Siluriformes; family Callichthyidae; genus Aspidoras; species Aspidoras spilotus. The sequence goes on along the minus strand of JAOUQV010000021.1, from coordinate 7,181,679 downwards.
ACCAGCATTACCGGGTTCAGCCATACAGTATGTGCTACAGCCGGGTTAGCCACGCTTCCTGCATAGTTCAATATGCCTTGGGAACCCTGTTAAATGTTTACCGGTTGACTTTGGTTGGATCTGATTTGGTAGGTACCAACCATTGCAAACCAGGAACATCCCAGAAGACCTGCTGTTTTGGAGATGGCTATATAACCCAATCAAACAGCCATGCCAGTTTGTCCCAAAAAATCAGAACGTCGCAAGTATGGCATCACATCATCCTTTTTCACTTCGCAACAAAGTGATCGGGAGACCAGACATGCTTCCTGTTGAAACATTGTGTAGTGCGTGACCCTCAATTGCTTGTCGTTTATGGAGTGTGAAAATATTGGGTTGTCAAGTGCCGTCTAAGGGCCTGAAGGTCACGGGCACCCAGTATGGTTTTCCGCCCTTGACCCACGGAGATTCCTCCAGATTCTCAGAAACTTTTGATGATATTATGAACTGTAGATGATGTTCAAACTCTTTGCAATTTTACACTGTCCAACTTCATTTTAATATCGCTTCACTATCTGTCAGAAGCAATTCTCTGTAAGGCGTCCAGGGCTAGCCTAACCCTAACCCTTGCACCATTAATGTGTGAATGTGTGCGTGTGACTTACAATGGGTGTATATGGATGGGAACCGGCTGCGACCCACGTGGATTAAGTGGAGGAAATTGGTTATTAGTTATTGCTTCAGAAAATTATTCCACACCTTCTGTAAAAGTAGACAACTGCAGAGCACTGCATTATATAAAATATCACACAAACACTGTATATAACTGATGAATCCATGTTTTTTTTTTTTTAATTCACACATTGATAATACAAAACATGGTGAACTGCCTTTTGCAAAGTGCTACAAGGCAAACACGACACGACTGGAAAAGTTGTTTATGTTTAAAGCACATAAACCAACACACCCACGCACATACCCCTATGGGAATACATACTGTACATAACGTTTGGAGTGAAGATTTACTATGGTGTAGGAAATCTTCTCATGTACGTCACTGCATAGTTATGGATAAAAAAAAAAAAAAGACAAAAGAGCCTTTACCCATACACACACACACACACACACACACTTTGAATCTTAAAGACTTCAGTCGAATCACTCGAGCCTGAGCAGCAAACAAAACATGTGCAATGTATTCGCCTTAAGGGCCAGCTATTTTAAGGATATACTGCTAAAGCTAAATGAACAATAAAAGGCTCATGTATCCATATTAACACTGACTCAAGAGGTAACGTTCAAGTCTCGGCACGTCACGATACAAGTGCTTAAGGAAAGGCACCCGTTGCTAGGACACCACTACAGGTATCACCTCGGTTCCACCCAATTAGGTGTGCAACTATGCTCCTGAAGAGCTACACTCCTATCGAAATGACACACAGACTAGAACAGTCATCACACCCAAAGTAATTCAGCGTAGTTCTTCTCAGGCATGTTTGAATGTTCGAGTCAGGTGTGTTCAAATTAAAGTCAGATCCTCGGGAGCCCATTTACACGTAGGAATTCTCACATTGTCCTACTGCATTACAGTAGTGTTAATCTGCCCAACCCTGTTTCGAACATAACTTTGACAGTATGAAACAAACTAAAGGGGGCAAATAGAACAGCAGAAATAAGAACCTCTAGCACACTGAACCTTCACTGGATTAGAAACACCTGGCAATCCTTGTAAATACAATTGTCAGTTACATCAGAACAGGGAGAATAAACTTATATCTATGGGACACTGTAGCGCCTTATTCCATGTAGCCCGGAGGTTTGGTGCAGTGTTTCAGCAACAGCTGCCCCTGTACAGCAGTATCACAGGTGGAGGAACCATGAACAAACATCAAGTCGAAGGTCAGACACAGGTAGGCCCCGTGTGGTTGATCCGAGAAACAATTATCAAACTAGTGAGGTGAACTGCAAGAGCTGCTGCAGCGGTCATGGGTCGTTTAGCAACTATGTGTTTCCCGATGTCTGAGAAGATAACCTAACTTATTATTAGCCTGGGATTCCTAAACCAGTGATCATTCTGCCCTGTTGTGATTATACTATCACTTTTTTGTTGTGATTTGTGTTCCACAGTTCCACAGACCAGCAAAAGAATCTGGAAACATGTATGCATCACTATCCAAGCATTTTTTTTATTGGTTTATGGTAAAATGTCATGTCATTACAGACAGTATTATGCAGATTTTTGCATAATGATTAATAAATAGTTTAATGACTTGTTTAAAAGAAATGCTTTGCAGATACAACTACTGCATATACATTCTTTACTGATCAGTCAGTTTTTCCAGGCATTCATCAAAGATGCTCTGCCATGACTCAAACCTTTCTGTCCAGCTCCTCCCAGAGCAACTAGGTTTTAAGGTTAGGTTTCAGGGCAGGGTGTTCCATCGCACTAAGCACTTCCTTCTTTCTCTACAAATGAAAGAAAAGAAGAAGAAGAATAAAGACAACGTGTACTTAATCTATTGATGGGCCATTCTACAAAATCTGGAGTGCTCCTGATGGTTATAGGAAAACATCTGAATAATCCCTGGATTTTAGGCAGGCAAGTGTCATACAATCACTGATTAAGAGCCCCTAAATTGGCGGTTACATTACTCATATATAAAAGGCTGACGCAGCAGAAGATGGACTGAGGGTCACGATAGGTGGCTTAGGACCAAAAGGTTGCCCGTTCGATGCCCGCTCCAGGCAAGTTATATTCACGGCTGAATTGATACTGATCCAGGCCACTAACGCCCAATTGCATCTAAATAAGGGGAAGCAAACTGTTCTGGGCATTTGTGTGTGCACAGTGTGTGCAGTGAAAGAATGTAGTTATTTATTATTATTATTATTATCAGCTATGGGTAAATAGAGCGACTTGATCGTCTTGACAATAGATAGTTAGAGCCTGGAGACATGAAGCCAGTGTTTCAGTAACAGCTGTTACATGTACCACGGTATGAAGGGTATAAGAGACTGGCCAGGTGTGGACAAGCTGAAACGGAGCGTCATATTAAGTGGTTAATAAGCAATGCAAACTTGCAGACCCAGACATGATTTGTGTATGCAGGAGGTTAGACACATTGTGGAGTCTGTTCTCTGATGACAACATGCTGTTATTTCTTAAAAAAAAAAGAAAAATAATACAATATTAGTCAGATGTTCCTAATTCAGTAATCTAATTCTAGTGTTCTATGACTGATGTATTGATTAGCACATCATTGACAGTTCTGGTATGAAATCCTACATCCATTACTTAAGGTTACATGTGTAGTACCTTTCATAAACATGGCCACACGTTCACGCACACACACACACCTTGATGTATGCAGAAACACACATTAAAAAAATTATTATTCTTTAAGCACATGAAAGAGTTTTCTTCAGATGTTCCATGTGCCTTTCACAGAGTAGAGTATTCTGACCCGAGCACCCATATACAACTGAAAACGAATACCTGTTCTCTCTCTCTCTTTCGCTTACACACACACACACACACACAAAAAAAAAAAATCTAACACTCCTAAGCTTTGAAAAAAAAAGCTTTCTTTAAAAGCTCTTTGTAATGAAGTTAAGTTAACTTAAAACACTTAAAAGCTGTAAAAATAAAAATAGACTGCTAAAATAAAATAAAATAAAAAATACAGAGGCAAAATAAAACGAGTCGTTTTGAGAAGCAGCCAGCAGCATAAGGTTACAATCGGATTATTTTAGCATTAAAAAAAACATACTAAGCTTATTTCACTGTACAACACACTCTGCCCTGTCACCTAATGTTCTAACAATAAACTTATATCCAGAACGTACCTAAAACACTAACCATCTCGACCATGCAGAATACCTGAAACTCTCTTCAGAAGAACAGCAGCCATGCAACTTGCTGACGCCCTCTGCTGGACTACACAGTGTCTACTGGAATGTTTTCATAGCTAAGCCACTAAATGGTTCACTTCTTTGATTTTCTTAACCATTGTGTCTTTCCCTCTGTATTTTCTATTCTTTTCTTTACACTAAAGATCCAGTTATGTAGTACAATAGTGGGCTTACTTTAGTATATTTCTCGCAAGGGATTTCACTTCCAGGCCATTTTTAACCTTGCCATTGGTTTGTGCTTTAACAGTAACTACGGGTCTGACCCTCTGTGTGAATGGACCAGTTGGGACCAGACAGACTGCCCTGTTGGTTTACGTCTCTCTGACTTCGAAGTCCTGGAGGTCGAAGAGCAGTATCCAAGATAACGTCCCTCCTGGGAACACTGGGATACGGGGGAAGCACTGGACCTGCCTGGTATGGGTACTGGTTATATGGATTAACCTCCATTTGTGCCCCATATCCTCTTGATGTGCTTAGTGCCAAGTGTGAGAAGGCCACCAAAGAAGGAGTGAAGGAATGGGGTGTTTTTGGGTGAGTCTGAAGAATATCACTGGGCGAATCCTGACAGTGAGGTCTTGTTGGGTATGGGTTTGGTGTTGTGCTTTCTCCCTGGGGGGTGGAGATTAAGTCTTGGCTTCTGTAAAATTTAAGAACTTGGTCACCAGATGGCATAACATCAAATGCTTGTCTGTACTGGCAACTGGAAGAACGGCGCATGGGCTCTTGACGCTGAAAAACTCCTGAAGCTTCTCTTGGGAGACCTTGGCTTTCAAAATGGCTCTGAGATAATCCAGGGTTATAGGCAGGTGGTGGGCGCTTATAATGTTGGCTGGGGTATGGATTAGGGGGGTACTCGACATGGGGCGAGGAAGACGCAGAGGACGAAGCATGTACGCTTTGCCCCTCTCTTTCATCATCTGCAAGCTTTTCAATGAGCAGCGAAGCAATGTCCTTCCCTGTGAATGGCTGACTGGGTTCTGAGCTTGAGGACTGTGGGTCAGATTGGCTACGGAGGTGTGTTGAATCAGAGGCTGTGTGAATCTCTAGTGCCTCGGAATGGGAGGCACCAGCAATTTGTATAGGGCTTTCAAAACTGGTTGTGTGACAATCTTGATCTAGAACTTTGTCTGGGGTCTCATCCTCTGTAGACAGCTCAGGAGGGTGCATTGCAGGTTCTGCCTCTTGGTGGAAATTTCCATCCAGATCTGTGGTTGTCCAAGTCTTAGCTTTAATTTCTGCACCTGAAGGGCTGGTGAAAGGATAGTTCACATATATGGGTTCATCTTTGGAGAAGGAGCTGTATGCTTGTATTGGGGAGGTCTGAGATGTATACATTTGATGTGATTTTGAGACCGTTGGCTGAAGGTGGCTCAGCCGTCCCTCTCCAACTCCAGAAGTCTCAAAATGACGATAGTACACTTTCCCATTTTCAAAGTATGGATGTAGCTGGGAGGTGCTGAGGCTGGAGGAGGGAGAGCGCATGGAACTGTGAAAACTACGCTGGTGCACAGAAAGGGGCATCAGCCCTCCAGATGAGCCCAAAGCTGTAGCAGCAGGGATAGGGTGCAGTTCACTACGGGTCAGCCTGACAGAGGAGGAGGTCTGACGCTGCAGCCGAGGGAGACCGCGTGGGCCAGGTGGGTTGTTGTGAAAATTATGTTGGGAATGGGAATGAGAGAAGGAAGAGGAGTGCGAGTGAACTGCAGGATGGGCATTAGCAGTCTCAGAGGACCAAATATGAGGAGCCCGGAGAGATCGTGGCACATGTGAATAGGGTGGTGGGTTAGAACCCCTAGACCGGGGCCTTTGATTCATTAGATCTGAAAACCTGTAGTTGCCATCCATATCCAATCTCATGTTCTGGTAGCTATGCTGAGAATAGCTAGGTGGATGATCAGGGGCACTAATCTCATAGTATAAATTCTCCATGTTGGAGGAATCTTCAGAAGATGAAAATGCAGGCTGGATATGAGCAATCTGGGATTGCTGTTGGTGTATCTGAGGTTGAGAAGTTGTCACAACTTGTGTTGCCTGATTGGCCAATCTGGCTGCATGGTAGCGAGACAGTGCATCTGATGTGCTGTTAATGCGCTCAGAAAAAGCTCTTGAAAGTGATGGGTTGCAGTGAGCTGGCCGTATGCGACCAGCATCCAGAGAGCGACGCATGAAGTCATGTCGGTCAGGCTTGGAGATCGGGGGCTTTGGTAGGTCAGAGTCCAGTGGCTTGGGGGGCACTTTAGGCCGCGTGGGCTGGAAGGCATGTGTGTCGGCCAAGGGGGAGCTTTCGGACCTGGAATGAAGGAGCTGGGAATGAGCCTGCTTTAGGTTGGACTCACTGCCTGATATCTGCTGCTGCTGGAGGTGTGGGGCGGAGAACTGACGGCCATACGCTGGGGGTTTCCTCTGTGATGAAACCTCGGTAGGTGCAGGTGAGCTGGATTTAGGAGGCTGATCTGGAAGTGAGGGAAGCTGTGGCATCTGGTTGTGTTTGGGGCTTGGTGTACTTTCATTATCACCAGAGGAACTTCCAGCAGACAGCTCACTGTTAGATGCCCCAGAGTCAGAAACTGAGGCATCGGAGGAGAGTGTACCAGCGTCCTGTAAAGCAAAAAATAATAAACTGCAGCATTAGCGTTGCAGAGATAAATTTAACACATTTCAAAGCAAGTTTCCACCCACCAGCTGGCACTTCTCTATAATACAGGTTATAAGAAAACATGCGTCCACTAAAACCTATTAATTAGCTAACCTTAGCATTTAAAGCTCCTGCACATGCTGTGCTTTGTAAACAAACACTGAGTACCACAGTTGTATGCTCCCAGAGAGTATTTTGTAAGAAAATGTTCTCATTCTGATTTTCCACTCACACAAACATGCACACACCTGGCCTGGAGGTGATCTTAGCTCCTCCTCTTCCTGTGCCAAGTCCATAGTCTGTTCAGCGACACTAACTTCACCTTCACCCTCAGACATCCACACAGACAGGGGACGGACAGTGGAGTACAGTTGGTCTATATCCGAGGAGAGCATAGCCCCCGCATCTGTAGACAGGGAGCGCTGGAAATGCATGTCATCACGCGGACTCCCGGCCTGCCGGGGACGATAGGGAGGAGAAGCACCCTGCCGAAGCGCTTTGTTGGCACTTTCAGTCAGAGCTAGAGCCATAAGGCGTGCAGGGTTTTTAGGAGGAGGAGGTGGGGGCCTTTGGGAAGGCAAGGGAGCACCAGTAGGACCAGTAATATCTGGAAAAAAAGAGTGTCGCAGATTATATAAAAAAAATTGACAGTGCTTGATTAATATTACGCTTATATTTCAGAAAATTACATAAAACAATTGCAGTAAGGAATAAGTCTCAAGCACAGAAACCAAATGAATGTTTACTCACTGGGGCCTCTGATCTTAAGTTCATGGTCAAACTTGCTGCTCAGCTCTTGCTGGCAGCTCTCTGTTAGATGGAAGTCACAGGACTTCAAGAGCATAGATATCATTTGGGGTGGCTGGGAGAGTCCAACACCTGGGTTTCCGTTCTGCAATTCACCAGCTCGCCCGCCAATCATTTCCAGCACCTGAAGGGGAATTAATTATTATGGTCACTACAGCATAAACATGTCAATATATAGGAAAACAACAGACAAGACAAGATCATGGCCAGTGTAAACACAATTCAATAAAAATCACCTTGGCAGGCACACTGATAGCAATAGGGTCTGATATGTCCAGTGGTGGGGACTTTGGTGCTTTTGGTGAAAGAGCATGAACCACTTTTTTTGTAAATGATCGTCTTTCCTGTGGTGGTTGAGTGGAGAGTACAGGAGCTTGTGAAACAACAGGCTGGCTTTGGGAGAGGTTGGACTCTACAGGCTGGGTGCTACTGGAGGCAGGGGAATTAAGAGCTGAAGGTCTATGGTGACAAAACACCTGCTGGGTTGGTGCGGCTGCAGCCAAAATTAAACTCCGTCGTGCTGCTGCTTCTGACTGATTAAGCACAGAGTCTGGATCCTCTGTGATTGAACGCTGACTTCCAGAACGGGCATGCCCTTGGCGACTAAGACAACGGTAAGGAGCAGGAGTGGTGGCAGATGGAGATTCCCTATCACCAGGAGCAACAGGGCCACTGCTTCCAATACCAACTGGCCCCTCATCTGGCAAAGTGGGGCTAAACTCGGCCACATCCTCAGCCATCCAGGATGTTTCTGGGTCCTGTGAGAAATCGGGTAGCATATAAACTCCCTCCTCTTCCTCCTCCTCCTCCTCCTCCTCCTCCTCTTCATTAGCATCTCGTGCCCGGTCACGCAACAGGCTGTCATAGGAGCGGCTGGGTGGGATTTGAGGAGGAACTGGCTGAGTCAGGAACTGTGGGTCCATGGATGCAGCCAGAGAGAGACCATCACTGCTGGACCGAGGTCTTCGTAAGCGCTGCAGCTTACCCTGACCTGAACATAAAAACAGTGTATTACAAACACAGACAATTCATTAATAAACAACACCTTTAGATAATATTTAGAAAAACTGGCTCAGAAACTTGAATACATTTTTAATCCAATACAAGCCAAATTATCCCTGCAAATTAAATTGTTCTCACCTGCTCCACTATGTTGGGAAGTAAGAGACTCCTCGCTCTTTGCTGATCTCAGGGTGACACTGTCCACCCTACAACCTAATGCACAGTAAATACAATACCAGTCAATAGTTTGGACACACCCTTTAATTTAATGTTTTTATTTATTTATTTTTTTTTCATATGATGTAAATTTATACTGAAGCTATCCAGACTATGAAGGAACACACATTGAATCATGTAGTAAACTTAAAAGAGTTCAACAAACCAAAAGGTGTTTAAGATTTCAGATTCTTCAAAGTAAAGCTGTGCACGCCCGTGGCATTCTCTCAATCAGCTTCATGAGGTAAGAATGGTTTTGAGTTAACAGCTGTGCCTTGTCAAGAGATCATTTATTGAATGTCCTGCACTTATAATATTTTCAAGACAATTCGTTTTTATGTGAAGAGGTAGAGTTCGTAACTTGAATAGCCCTATTTAAGTTATTTATGTTCTAGTGAAAGTGAAACATTTTGCCACTATGTTTACACACAGCAGAATTGGTCCTCTGCATTTAACCCATATGTGCAGTGAAACACACACATAGACACACACTGGTGAAGTGAGCACACGTGCCCGGAGCAGTAAGCAGCCAGCACAGCGCCCGGGGAGCAACTGGGGGTTAGGTGCCTTGCCCAAGAGCACTTCAGCCATCAAACCAGGGACTTTCCGGTAGCAGGACTGGTTCCTTAACAAGCTTATGAGTGTCCCCTAATCCATATTATGACAAGAACTACTTAACTAACTAAACAACAACAATAGTTCCTCATTACTTTAAGAAAGGACGATCAGTCAGGCTAAAAGAATTTCAAGAAGTTTAAAGTATCCTTAAGTTCAGTCCAAAAGACCATCGAGCGTTATAATGAAACGTGCTCTCATCATGACTGCCCCAAGAAAGGTAGACAAAGAATGACCTCTGTTGCACAGGAGAAGTTCATCCGAGATACCAGCCTCAGAAACCATAATTTAACAGCACCCCAGATAAGAGTCCACCTAAATGCTTCACAGAGATCAAGTAGCACAAACATCTGAACCTCAACTGTTTAGAGAAGTCTGCGTGAATCTGGACTTTGAGGTTAACTTGCTGCAAAGAAGCCACTTCTAAGGAAGAACAAGAGGAAAAGAATGGCTTTGTCAAAGGAATACAAGAAATGGACATCGGACCAGTAAAATCTGTCCTTTGGTCTGATGAGTCTAAATTTGAGATTTTTGGTTCTAAACACCATGTCTTTGTAAGACGCAGTAAAGGTAAGTGGATAATTCCTACATGTGTTGATCCCACTGTGAAGTATTGAGAAGGAAGCGTGATGGTACTTTGCTGCTGACACTGTTGTAAATTTATTCAAAATCCAAAGCACACTTAACCAGCATGGCTACTACAGCATTCTGCAGTGACTTGCCATCCCATTAGGTTTGCGCTTAGTGGGACTATCATTTGTTTTTCAACACCTCCAGGCTACGTAAGGGCTATTTGAACAAATAAAGGTAAAAGTGTTGTTGGGGCCTCCACAAACACCTGATCTAAACGCAGCTGTGGTGGTTTGGGATGCGTTGGACTGCAGAGTGAAAAAATAGCAGCCAACAAGTGCTCAGGACCTCTGAGAACTCCTTCAAGACTGTTGGAAAATTATTCCAGCTGACTGATTACAAAAATGCCAAGGGCGTGCCCAGCAGTAAGAAAAAGCAAAAGGTGCCTACTTTAAAGAATCTCAAATATGACACTTACAATGCAAAACCATTATCTCTTGTACAACTCTCTTAAAACCTACTCTTAGCTCCATCTATTGCATCTGTACCTGCATGAGATGTAGAAGGCTGGAATAATGAGGTGATCCGAATGGGCTTGCGACGGCCTGAGCCTGCAGGCTTCCCAATGGCAAAGAATGTCTTCCAGCTTCCTCCAGCTGTCTTACGTACCTTTGGCCCTCTTTTTCTTCTACTCATAGAAAATATTTAATTGGGACGGGTAGAATTGCACTATTGTCTGCTAAGTTTATTCTGGATTAGACAGCCTCACCTTTGAGTAGGCAGGTCTAGCACAGTGTGGAAATGATCCTGTGGGATGTGGGAAGTTCCTTGAAGGAGCAAAGGAGCCTGGGATCGAGCCTGAGCTTCTTCCAAAGACAGAAGCCTGGTGGATACGAAGGACTTGGGCCTTGTCAGGGACTGCCGTGCTGGAAAGAAGAGAATAGCACGAGTCAGATTTGAGAGTGTGAGAAGTCTATGGTCGACGAGTAGCAGATGTAAAGGATGGCTGTAGAGAAAGCAGATTTACTCTGTAAAAGGAAGAGACAGCAAGACATAAAAATGTTTAAGAAAGCGAGGACACACCAAGATGATCACATCTTGATCTCAGGAGACTGCACAAGTCATTTCGAGTTTTCCAACATAGCAAGCTGACATACAAACCCAGGATTACCTAAGCTGGATGTGCAAAGATAACGCACAAGCTTGCATAAACACTGAAAATAACCACAAGTCTGCTTGCTACAGTACACACAGAAATAGCTAAAGGCTTTGCCGTTAAGCCTAAATTCTTACTGAAATGTTCCTTTTTTATAAATAATGCACAAATAAGCAAAGCTAGCAAATAAAGCACACATTAATCTGATATATATATAAATGAGTTACCTTCCTTGTTTGTCTCAAAAACACCAATAATGAACACTGACACAATTTTCCACCGAATTCTGAAAAAAGTCTTCTTAATAATAAATAACAGCATCATATAAAAAGTTGACTCCATCAAAAAATTTAAAAGGGGGCATAAATTAATCATTGAATTTATTTCTTTTTTTAGACTGTATTGACATAAATCATTCTTTACAATAGAACCAATGATATAATCAATGCAAACACTATATATTTCACACAGAAGCAATCTGTGCCAAAAAAAGCACAGTATTCGGGGTATCTGAGGCATTGTTATGGGTAACGAGTCCAAGCTTTAAAAAACTTTCATATGATGGAGAAACGACGTTGGTCTGCATCAAGGTCTGGAAACATGGGTACAGACTCTGATGATTCTTCCCGCCGTGCTTCCCGCAGGCTAACCAACCGTGTTCTTGGAGGCCGGAGTGGCAGCTTGCGCTCTGCGCCTCGTGCTGTTATGGAAATACACAAGCTGCAACTTCCTGTTTCATCATATACAAGAACTTTCTGCAATGTATGCTATTCACAGGCGATATAGAATAGTTTCATATTTGCATAGTAAACTAAGGCAACATATACTTTTTAGTTAAATAATGAGTAAGTACAGAGTTATTTAATTTCAAAGAATGACTTTTTCCATCACAAATCTTTGCTGAATCATGGCAATTGTCACCGTCAAAGTCTCCATAATGCTCTGTAAAGCAGCTCATTCGTTTCTAAAAACAGACACATTGTACTGTACATTGGAACACTGCTTACTGACAAAACACACCAAATATTGACTTCTTTTGATTTATTACTGTCCTTTATAGCTGTTTATGTAAAGATTTGAATGTACCAGTGACCGATGACCCAATAGTCACAGTACTGTACATTAATTAGCAGGTCTTCACCGATATTCTGTGGACTGGCTGTCACACTTGCTTATTTTTTTGCAGCAAAACTCTCCAGTACTCATTCTTTACTGACCTCCAAACATGTATGAGTGACCTAAAGTATTTTACACCCTAGACCCTAGAGACTGGTATCAACAATCACACTGAACTAATCTTGCACCTTGTTTACTGAAATAAAGGTGTGAGGCTTAGATCTGTAATGATGAAGGTGAAACATACCAACAGTATAACGTCCCACGGATGTAAACGTATCACTGAAGAGCACCTCCACATTGGTGAGTAAGAACTCCACCACCACAGACTGGACGCGAACCTCTTTAAACGGGTCAGCACTGTTGAGCCCTGTTGCCTCGATTTCCTTAGATCTAGCACACACAACCAACAGGACACATCAGGATTGAGAAATGATTTAACTTACAATTAGCTTGTTTTTACTGTAATACGTGTTGACTTCTGAAGATTAATATACCCTGTATACAGCAGATCACTCTCACCTCTCACTCTAACTATGAAAATGTTAAAAATCAACTATCATCTGGAAAATTGATGCTTACATGTGATTAAATCATGTGATTCCAACATTACCTGCACAAAATGTTCAACGTTTAAAGTCTACCTGAGTAGGTTTGGAGCCCAGACGATAGCCAGGTTCTTAATGTGCATGTTGGTCTCTTCGCTAAAGGTGGCTAGACGTGCCAAGTGTTTTATGAGGTACTCCAGTGTCCTGAGAGACAAACACACAATAATCAACATGGTAGATAGTGGGAATGTGTAAATCTGGTATGTCAAAACATTTCTCTATAGGATCAGAGAGAATATTTATAAAACTTTAAAAGTATAATTAGAATTGGAATATACATTTATTGAATCTACATCAGCAGCCTGGATAGCTCAGTTAGTATAGTGAAGACTGCTGGAAAAATCTAGGAGCATCAGTAAATGGGGTTAGACTCCCTGTGGTTGCAACAGTTGGCAGGATATCTTTTTCTCAGGCAGTTTATTCCCATCTCTCCACGCACATCTAGCAACAACAACCTACCTATAATGAGGAGGAGGAAGCTGCTGGATGACATCATGCACTTTGACCATGCGCTCATCCTCAGTCATCTCCCCCATGCAATCCTGCACAAACAATCCCAAGACAAACTGAGTACTCAAATAGCAAGTAGTCAAGCTAGATACTATTATTAAACAGTAATAGATTCGGAATCACTCGAATATCGAAACTCACAGCAAACTTGTCATACAGCTGGTAGGTGAGGAGGGGATTGGGAAGTTCTCTGAAGTAGAGCTTGCAAAGGGAACCTACACAGTGAATGTCCTGCATGTACATGTCTTTCGTCAGGTCTGGAATGTTCTCGCTATCAAATTCATGCCTGAATATCATAAAAAAAAATTATTATCCAATAAGCAAATTAAAAACAGACAAGCTCAGTTAAGAGTTAACTTTTGCAGTTTAATTGTCAAATCCAAATGAAAATAGTACAAACTATAGGGTGGGCCATTTATATGGATACATACAGAGATACAGTGATAAAAGTTGCGTGTGTATATACAGGGGTTAGACAATGAAACTGAAACACCTGTCATTTTAGTGTGTGAGGTTTCATGGCTAAATTGTACAAACCTGGTGGCCAATCTTCATTAATTGCACATTGCACCAGTAAGAGCAGAGTGTGAAGGTTCAATTAGCAGGGT
>JAOUQV010000021.1:7128730-7140105 GCA_028565295.1 Aspidoras spilotus | reverse complement strand
TGTCCAATTTAGCCATGAAACCTCCCACACTAAAATGACAGGTGTTTCAGTTTCATTGTCTAACCCCTGTATATGTTGCTTATAATGTATAAAATAACACAACTTCCCCAAAACCTTTCGCAAACACTTTAATTAAACTAGCATGTGCTATTATAATTTTGTCTCTCATGCTTAGTTCCCGGGTCTTACACTCACCCTCAGACAGGACTTATGAACAGGCAAGAAATTTAAGCTTAGGAGAATAGGTTACTGTTAAATGTCCCATAGATTAGTTCAAGTATACACTTAAAATATGGTGAAGAACTGGAATTGTTCATAACATTACTAAAATGTAATTTCACTAACACACAGCAGTGTTATGTTGTTTACTAGTGTGATAATGAAGGAGCTAAACAAGATCACTTGTGGACAGTCAGAAGACAGAATGCCTGGGCAAGCAGCTTTTAAGACAACCAAATTAACCAATGATTAATGATGAAACCAAAATGATTCTCTTTTGATGTAAAAAAACATGCTTTCAATAGGAATGTTAGTTATAGTTTAGTGGGCTCTGGGTATCTGATCAGAAGGTCAAGCCCCAGCACGACCAAGCTGCCACTGATGCTTCCTTTAGCAAAGCCCTCGACACTCTCAGGTGCCGTTTTTCGGGTGTCCCTGCGACAAAGTCGGCATATGTGAAGAAAGAATTTCACACAGTAATGTGTACTTAACTGCCACTTCATTAGGTACACCTTGCTACTAAATGGTTGGACCCTTTATTTATTTATCTATATTGTTTAACGTCATTCTAAGTGACTATTCTAATGACAGGAACACGGTCATACTCGTACACAAGTCTCATATTATACACAAAACGCAGCATGCATGTCTTTGGACTGTGGGAGGAAACCGGAGCTCACTGGATATTCTTCCTTTTTCGAACCATTCTCTGTAAACCCTCGAGTACATTGTGCTTTCTGAAATATTTAGATAAACCCATCAAAGTCACTTAACTCACCTTACTTCCCTATTCTGATGCACAGTTTGCACTTTGGAGAACTGTTTTGACCATCGCTACATGACTAAAAAGCAATATGTTGCAGCCATGTGATGTGACGGTAGCATATTTATGTTAACAGGCAATTAAACAGGTGTACCTAATAAAGTAGACAGTGAGTGCATATGTGACAAATGAAGGCTTCTATTGAAATGAATTATATTCTAAATTAAGACTCTATTAAGTGCAAACCTCAACGGTCTAACTCCATCATGCACTACACATTCTGAATCCTACCTTCTCCTGCACGACACATATTGGTGAATCAGACAGACCATAATTTTCTAGGGGAATTCCTTGACATGCACTGATGACAGACCTTCTTTTCACAATTCGGAAACACTGAAATGTCGAAACAACGGCAGAACTGTTCAGCCGAGCAATATTGCAGCTCTGCTGATGATCAAATCCATGTACTGAGGACAGAGCAGGATTTAAATTCTGATAACCGTTTAAAATCCATTATTTATTATTATACGTATTTAACTGGAATATGAGTTGTGTCGTGGGTAGCACTCACAGCAAGAGGGTCCCTGGGTTAATTCCCAAGTGGGTCATTCTGGGTCGTTTGTTGAATGCTCTCCATGAGGACTTTTTTTGTTGTACCTAGTGTCATGTCATATGCAATCCTCGCTTCACAAGGGACTGAGCTTCCCAATCTTGGGTCAACTGTGAGGACAATTTAGTGGCGCCATGAATACAGGTGCCGGTTTTATAACTGTAAGAGGAAAACAGGCACAGCCCTATCCAATCTAACATATGGCACATACACACAGTCACACACACATACACACACTAAGAGCCACTTTAAAGACACAAATCAAACTAGCATTCTTTGGAATGCGGGAGAAAACCAGAGTAACTTGCATGAACACAGGGAGAATATGCACACAGAAATTTCCCAGTTCATCCAACCCCGGGTCCTTCTGCCAGAGAGCCACTGTAGGGTTGCAGCTCTTACGCCTCAATCACATGAGTTATGTTAAAACATTTCCATGTGCTTGATATACTGAATTTTTTTGTCTTTCAGCATTACGCTGCCACCAGGAGTTGCCACAGTGAGTCACTTGTACTGCAGATCCAGCAGGTTTTAAGCCGCATGCCCTTCCTTACACAACCTTCCCCTTTTGGGCTTAGTACTGGACAATTTAGCATCTCCAATTCGCCTCACGTTTATGTCTTTGGCCTGTAGAAAGAAACAGAAGTATCAGGAGGAAACCCACGCAAACACAGGGAGAACGGGTTCGATTGTGCTGCTGATATCATGATTATAGATTTAAAAAATAATACGGTGTAAAAAAAATTGAGGATGATTTAAACTAGAGATCGTTTTTTCAACAATCCATGCTCTGTTGACACTGGATCAGATATTTAGTCTCTGTGTTTTGTTTCATCTGACAGTTTTCCTATAGCTTTCGACCTTCCATGGAACAAAGAAGACCATGGTCTTCCCTTTCACTCATGGCTTCTAAAAGCCCTGTGGGAACCTCCCCTCCCTCCGTGCGATACTTCCCCAAGTCTCTTCTTTTGGAACCCACCCTTCCCCCTATTTTCTAAAGGCCCTCATTCAAGGCTCCACCAGCAACACCATGTGTATGTCCCTGACTATTTCAAGGCCAATACTATACTCTGACCCACACAATGATTGTATTTCCTTGCTGCAAAAACAAAACCCTTACTAGATGCTGCTGAACAGCATGAGGTTATGCAGTGCCTGCGAGTACTAAAGCTTAAAAGATGGAAACAAACCGGAACAAGTGCAGATAGACTTTTATCGGGTCAAACTTAGCATGAGCATTCCGAATGAGGGTCTCTTGGAAACTGCGCTCTCATAGTGCCACATTCCGCCCCCACATTCCCCCACTGCTAAACACCCTGTTCTGCTTTCTCTGGAGGGGCAGGAAAGACAGAGAATCATGGGCAGCATACTAAACACTACATCCCAGCTGGGGCTACATGAGAGCAGAGAAGAAAAATGGATGGATAAAAAAGTGAGGAGGGAAATAACAGGAAATACAAAGAATTAGCATGAAAGGCATTAAGCCATAAAAGTCTGTCTTCATTTGAGTAAGAGACGAAAACAGAGGTTGTCTTTTGGCCGGGAAGCTGGATGGTGATGTGTAAAAGAAGGGGGTATGACCTTAGTAATGATGCGATTCCGAGAGCGCTTGTGTTGGCACTATGTGATGTGGGCACGAGTTCAAAGCAGCTGTTTCTATAGGAGCGACTCACACTTTAGACACTGGCATGTAGGTGCGAATGGAAACACATAACGTAAGAGAACTGTGCAACCCAAAATGCAGCTAAAATGAATGTCCAGCTTACTTCATTCAGCAAACCTGTGATAATGAGAAAATTCGAATCATTTCAAATGGTCATCATAAACATCCATCCATAATTCTGGACGAACTAAAGATTTGCAAGATCTGAAATAAAACCACTGGTATTGGATATTTCTCAGCAGTGTTCTCATGGCAACCCAGAGCAAAATGCACATAGTAAGATACTGGTCTGCTTCAAAGCGGTGAATACAGTTTTTTAATAAGCTTGCTGCTTGTTTTGTGTGACTTTACTCTCTAGGATTCTGCATTATTAATCAGTACTATAGAGCCACTCTGACTCGAACCTTGCTGACCCACAAAAACCCATTAAAAAAATGAAACACAACAAGAAAAGACTTCCTCTTTATCTTCCAAGCCCGTAAAATAAAAACCAGCCATCTGTTCTTTTGTACTGTATTTTGGCTCCGGAATAAAGTTGTTTTTCCAAAGTTAACAATGAAAGAATAAGAGAATTCAGATAGTAAAACTTCCTGTTTTTATCTAAATCTTCACTGATACTCTTTCCATTGAATACAAACCAAGCCAGACATAGACATTTTGGTTGGGAAGGAGCATACAACAAATGATCAATGATGACTACAGTATAAGGGGCTCAATGAACAGATAAAAACAAAGATACCATTTAAAAAGTCTCCATTTCTCTACAAGTTGGAAGCACAAAAAAAAAATCTCCCAATAGCCATGGGGTCCCAGAGATTTACTGAATTTGCAGTTATCTATATAGGGTTTACTATAAGAAGTCCCAACGTCTTAAACCTAAAGTTACCAGTAACAAACTTTTGGGGCAGCCATGGCCTTTTAGTCAGGGAAGTGGGTTGGATACCAAAAGGTCACTGGTTCAATTTCTGATCCAGGTAATAACATTCACATTGCAGTTAAGAATTGCCTCAGCATCGAGGCTGCACATTGTGCCAGGTATGTCCATTATAATAATAATTATTATATATGTATGTATTCATGTAAGAAATTTTTACAGTGTTTGGATAAAATATAATAATAATAAATAAATGTTTTTATTTTCATTGTTTTTATATCTTAAAGACAATTTGGTTGACATTTTTAGTAATATATTGTTTTACATGATATTTATGAAAAACATGCCCTTTATAACAGACTGATGCACCACCATTGGAGAGAGCGAAAGCAAGCAGCTGTGGAAAGATGAGGGTTGATGAAGCATGAGAAAAGGCTCGACTAAATAAGCCCTGGATCTGACCCGAGGGAGCAGTATGAGCTCTTAGGATTCGAAAGAGGTCAAAGACGCAGCTGGGGCTTCCATCATGACACACCCTTGATGAGCTGCTGAAGCCAATTACACCTTAACCGATTCCACTTACAAGCCAACCCATCATTGTAAGAGCATCTGAGTGGTTTAAAATTTATAACCAAGAACACATGATGACATAAGTAAAAGTCCAGGCCAGGATGAAACATGTGCTACACATATCGACAGCTCTGAGAGGCTGAGAGTAATGTTCTTCTTGACAAAATATAACAGTTTATACAAGGAGTGAGGCTTCGAAAAATCATGCTTTTAACCAACGATGCTAATCTACCACCTCAGCGGACAATCAAGATCCAGCCCTTTCGGTAAACTAATAAATTATAGCTTTACCAACATTGTACCAACTTGAATCAGCATATTCAGCTAAATATCATTTATTTTTTCCCAATAAAATTGGCCCAAAGATGCGCCGTAAAAACATCTGCAAACAAACTCAGGTCTTCAAATCTAAAAATACAAGCTTGCAACTACATCGTTTTTCCAAACACTAGTGGAATTCCTCAGTCTAGTTTTTTTCTTGAGTGCTGTTGGGGCATTTTTATTTCTAGCCTAAACTACAGACACAAACTGTAAGCTTAACCACATTATAGCATTACACTTTCTCTGCAGTTTTGCCATAACATGCTAGTTAGCCATAAATAATACCTTTCTTTCCTAATCGGACCCTGGTTCTAAAAAAAATATATATATGCTTTAATAAAATAATAAATAAAATAAAGTTTTTTCCTTGTTTTAATAAATGCACCGGTCCTCGACACTATGTTTTTAATACAAACATCGTATGAACTCATGTAGCCCATAAGATGTGATAAGACGAAATGTGATCTTTTCAAGTACTGGCCATTATTTTTTTTTATCTCTGGCCATTTATTTTATATCAGTTTGGTTTTATATTGCTTTCACTGTCTGCAGTTTAATGCTCGGCGTTTTTTTATCCCTACCTTTTTGTCCCTTTTTTTAATACTATGTAATCAGAATAAAAAGTATTGTTGTGCCATTACCAGAATTAATAATACATGACCTATATAAATGATGTATGCGATGACTATTTTGCAGCAAGTCAGAGCGTCAATGTGTTGGACGCTGCAAGATTGAGGTTTTGAAAATGACACACTGCCTCAAATGTTAGATAGGTTTCATGGGACACCAAAACTTGCCGCTAAAATCTTGCCCTTCAGGATGCCCTGACATTAGACCCTGTGACTTTTTCTTTATGGACTCAAAAGTAACCATTAGCTGTAAAATTAATGCTTACAGATTTTTGGGATCCTCAAGGACCATTACTGGAACATAATAAGGAAGGACGTTCAACAATCAACATGTTACAGTGAGAACCTTTGTGTAGAATTGAAGTTGTTGCATGAAAACGCATGCCATTGCTGCCGGTACGAATTACTTTCTTAAAAACCTAAGTCTTCCCCCTCATCTTTCCCAATCAGACAATCACATGTTCAGTCATCGGAAAGAAGCCCTACGTTTGTTTGTTTTTTATGCCATGAATCACCCTCCTGACTTACTCATGGCAGGTGGTAGATTATAGCTTATATGGTTCTTGTTTCCAGGTTATAGTTGTGCCTTTATTCCAATACTTTCAAAAAAGGTCAGGGGTTTTGGGGCATTTTCTTTGCTTAGAGCAGATTTTTTGTTTGTTTCTGGTGTCCTTGTGTTTACTGCATTCCAAGTTTTATTGTGATCATAAGGTGTCACAAGTTGGTGGAGGTTCTCCCATTAGGGGGTGTTAAGAAGCCCTATGAGGATTAAGATTCATGTCTGGTGAGGAGTTAAAGACAGAAGTGAATTTGTGGCTCACATCTCAGCATTAAAACATTTTATTAAAGGAATATGAAAGCTTCATCACAACATTATTAAATGTTTCTTGTCTAAAATGTGACAAACCAATTTATTTTTGACTTGCACTCAAACAAAGGCAAATGCTCAGTTAATTAAAGAGAAGTCACATTTTGCAAACCTAGACAGAGATGTGACTGGTCATTAATTTTACCCAATTGTCAATATGCCACAAAAAAAACAGACTGGAGTGTTATATGAGGTTATCAAAGTGTCGGTCAACAGACCAGCATGCCTGCCTTTCTGATTGAGAAAAGTATGGTCGTGGACTTTTCAGAAATGGACACACAGAGGCTAAGAGACACACATAGACATGTAACAGCCTGGAGCAAGTACTGCTTATCAAAGAACGATCAGTTAAAAGAAGTGAATAAAAAAAACTCTAAATAAACGTGTGTGAGACAGCTTAAACAAATGCTGCTGGTTTAACACACCCATGATGCTGAGTGGATAATTAAACACCTTCACTGCCTATTGCGGTCATCAAGGTGGTGCAATACTTATCCTTAGGTGGCCTGAAAGACAGCAGATGATCTATGAGACATTGAAATGGAAGAAGCTCATGTTCTAGCTTGAAATTAAAAATGCCTGATTTGAGACAATATGCTGAAGAATGTTGTTTTTAAACAGGAAGCAAAAGTAAGCAATAGTACTTGAGAAATGCCACAACCTCCACGAAGTTAAGTAACATTGAGGTTGCTTGATGGACAAGCTAACATAAGCAAAAAGAGCCTTTATCAGCCATGGGTGTTTTCTCACTGCACCCTTCATCCACACCTGATGCACACATGCTATTTGTTTTCTGTGTTTTTTTTTTTTTCAAAAAAGAAGCAAGTGTGAGATGCAAAACCTCCAGAACTGTCAGATTTTCCAAAACACTCGAGTGTCCATTTACTGTACAGTACTGTGAAAATACGACACACTGTAAAGCAAAGATGTCTTTGTCATGTCATTTTCAGCATCAGTGGCTATTACCTGTCATGAACAGGGTTACAATCCCCACACAGAAATTTCCCAGGCCAATCACATGACCACAAATCAATGCATTTATGCATTTTAGTCAACACAACCTGCTGAAGTTCAAACCGATCATCAGAATGGACAGGAATAGTGATTTAAGTGAGCAGCCACCACAGCACCCAGGGAGCAACTGGGGGTTGGTCATGGCACTTCAGCCACCTTCCGGACGCAAGGCTGGTTCCTTAACCACAAGCCTATGACTGCCCTTTCTGACATGAAAGGTCAGAAGAGCATGGGCAGACTGGTTCGAGATGATAGAAAGCAATAGCAACTCAAATAACCACTGGTTACAACCAAGCAATGCAAAATACCATCTCTGTTGAACGTATGTCATGAAAAATTAAGGCAGCAGAGAAAGAAAAAAGGGTTCCAACCATTTACTTGCAAGGTGCACCTAATAAAGGGATGGGTGAGTGTTTATTTTTATACAAAATATTTTTCCGAGTGTCTTGTAGAATCTGTCACCGTTATTCAGGAGACTTTCATCATCATCACACTCGCTTATTTTTCTGAAGGATATACTCAGGATATACGGTTGTGATAAAGACTTTGGTACATGTAAAGAGATGCTGTAAAGCAAAGATGTCTCCTTTAGTGTTCCAATGTACAATCTGAGCATTGGGAAAGGAAATTAGCCGTTAAGTACAGAAAATATCGGCGAATCTGCTACAGATCTTAATCATACAACACAACAAAAGGTTGTCGTAAGGTTTGGAAATCTACAATCTTACTATATCGACTGGATTGACGCAGAATTCACCAAAACAAACCTCTTCTGCAAATTATTCTCCAAAAATACAGCAACACAATGAAACCCTATGGATAAATCTGATGTACTGTACATCATCCAGATTATTCTGTAACCTGACTTTGTTTGGGGCATCAAGAGATGTAAATATTAGAGCATGAGGTCATTTTAAAGATGTAGTGGAATCAAAACAATGGACGTATGCAGTGCATCAGTTCACCCCTCTCTCTCTCACACACAAACACAACAAAATAAAAGGAGAAATAATAAAAACAGAGACAATCACCTACTGGAGGCTTTGTGTTGAGGACAAAACAACGTGTGCGATTGAGGAATACTGAGTCTCACTGGTTAACTGGCAACAAGAAAAACAAACCAAATTCTGCCTTGCTGGACACAAAGCCTGAGACAACATCTAACCTGGTTAGATTAGCATGATAACTCATTTATGGACATCAACTTGGGTGATCTCTGTAACATCGACTCGCCGAGTTTCCTGAACCGCTCACATGTCACCAGATGCATGCATGTGAACGCACCAGATCAAGAGTCTAAATAACTCACTTACCACCATTCCGGGATCCAGATCACAGAGCTGCGAGCCGAGGACCTCCGTTTTCAAATCAACGCGGTTGTGTGTAAATAACGGTCCTCGGATTGATCGCGAAGCTCCTTCTTTGTCAGACGACATGAATGGAAGTTTTGCCTCACATTTTGATGAGACCACCAACGAGTGCACTAACTTGCACGAAGACGAAGCAAACGCTAAGTGAAAACGCAAAGGGAGGAGGAAGAAACGAGCTAAACAAGGCGAGTCGTAGCGTCTGTTCAGTATCTACACGCCATTGTGTTATCCAGGAGCTTTAGTACTTCCTTAAACAACCCCGCGCTGCTAGGAAACTGGCTTCGTCTAAGGAACTCAAGAGACAATTTGCCATTTTTCACGCGGTGGCTGCATAGTTACAGCACACGTCTCTTGTCCATGTGAGCCGCTGCTCGAAGGGTTCTCTCATCCTTCGCGTCTAAACACACGAACCAATGAGGAGAACGCTCACGGTCCTTTAGACGGTGCCAAGAAAGCTCCCTTGGGTGAAGTCGCACATTTCACCGTTTACTGTGTGATACAATAGTTGGCTAATGACACAAACAGAGAACAACTAAATCAGTAATAATAACTAGCCATTTTTTATCGTCAAGAGATAATAAAGAGTGCTTGTTTTCTGGGTTTATTTTAATTAACAGCTCCACGTCTCCCCTGTTTTCCACAATGGACCCTTCCTTAAAGTACCCGTCGGACAAAAGGAATCCAGCCGCGCGCCACTTATGCGCTGGGCGGAGGCAGAATGAAGATGTTCGGTCACAAGTGGTCGGTATTTTGTAATTATTCACGCTCATACGTGTCACTTTGTATGATATAACATACATATAATATAATTTTTTCAGGTATATTAATACGAAGCCCCGTTGGTCTCCTGAAAATAAAAGATATGACAACGCTGGGGGCGAGATAACGTTTTGGCTACGTCACGTAACAACGAGATAATTATGTCATAAACAGGACATAGTGGCTCATGAACACGAGATAATATACATAAATATTATGGCGTTATTGACATAACTCAACAAGAACGATATAATTAAGTCACAGCCATAATATTATTCATTTATGTTCATGAAAAGTCATGGCTACAATACAAGCACTATCAGGTCATGACATAAGTCGAATGTTCGGTCACTAAAATTATGGTCACGATTTTAATCAGTGGGAATGAGATCATTAATTGTGATTCATTAATTCACAATTAGATTATCAGGGTATGGTCATGCCATAATAAAATGGGAACAATGTCATTAAGTCATGGCCACAATACTATTAAGATATGGTCATGGACATAATGATTACAATAGTTTATGTTAATGAGATTATAAGTAGGAACGAGATAATTAATTCATATGAATTATACATTATTTCCAAGAAAAATAGGCTGGTTTCATGGCCAAGCAATTATCTCATTTAAATCTGGTGGTCATGACTTAATTCATTACCCTGTGTTTCTTAGTTGTGGCAATGAGAATATTATTATTTTCACATGGCACTAAGTTTAATTTTTCAAACGTTACCAATTGTAAAAATGACTCAAAAGTATCTCATTTTTTTACATTACCAAGTAATGGTCACGACTAAATTATCTCATGGTTGCATGTTTCAATATTTTCATATTTGCATTTTCATATTACTATAATTTGTAGCCATGATTTAATTATCTAAATTTCACACTTTGTAGACATGCCCTAATCAATCAATAAATATTTTCACTATTG
The DNA here is from genome assembly GCA_028565295.1 of Aspidoras spilotus. Classification (NCBI taxonomy): domain Eukaryota; kingdom Metazoa; phylum Chordata; class Actinopteri; order Siluriformes; family Callichthyidae; genus Aspidoras; species Aspidoras spilotus. The sequence continues at coordinate 7,129,504 of JAOUQV010000021.1, read as the reverse complement.
TTTCTTTCATAATGCCATTACCAAATCATAGACATGTATTCATAAGTAATAGTTATGATTATCTTGTTTTTTTATCTCATTTTCATGTGTTACGGCTATGACTTGCGTAAATGCAGCCCAGGATGGCTGTAACTTAATTATCTTGCTCTACATTAATGGCAATGGCTTCATTATTTTATTCTCAAGCATTATTAAATCATGATTACAAGGTAATGGTCTCAATTCCACATATTAAAGTCATAAAGTCAAGTCCATAACTTAATTTGTCTCATTGCCGCATGTTATACGTTAATCATCTCATTTCACATTTCTAGTTTTGTATCCATGACTTATTTATCTCATTTTTACACGTTAATAATTTGTATAAATAAAATGCTGTCATGGCAGTAAGTTAATTATCTTACTTCCAACTAATAGCAATGACTTAATTATCGCATCCCGAAGCGTTAGTAAATTGTGACTATGAAATAATTATCAAACTTTTACAAATTATTGTGTAGTAAACAGTTATATATACAGGGGTTAGACAATGAAACTGAAACACATGTCATTTTTGCAATTTCCCTTCAGGGATTAATAAATTATTTCTGGTTCTGATTTTGATTTCATGGCTAAATTGGACAAGTCTGGTGGCCAATCTTCATTAATTGCACATTGCACCAGTAAGAGCAGAGTGTGCAGGTTCAATTAGCAGGGAAAGAGCACAGTTTTGCTCAAAATATTGCAATGCACGCAACATTATGTGTGACATACCAGAGTTCAAAAGAGGACAAA
>JAOUQV010000021.1:7117758-7128630 GCA_028565295.1 Aspidoras spilotus | reverse complement strand
GCAAGTCTTTGTGATGTATCAAGAGCCACTTTGGGGTGTTTTGGAGGAGCAAGTCAGGAAATGTTTTCCTCCACCAGTATCACATAGTGACCTGGCCACTATAAAAAAATCCCTCTGACCACCGTGCAAGACTTGTATGTGAATATTACTTTAGACAATACAAAAAAAAAGATTTTTAGAAATGTTGGCCAACTGAAAAATATAACCATGAAAAGTATCATCATATACAGCACTTAATAGATAGTTGGGGCTCCTTTTGCCCGAATTACTGCAGCAATGCGGCGTGGCATAGAGTCGATGACCAGCAGATGACATTGTTCCCCAGACCATCACTGACTGTGGAAACCTTAAACTAGACCTCAATTGACCATGGATTGGGTTTTGTGCCTCTCCTCTCTTCCTCTAGACTCTGGGACCTTGATTTCCAAAGGGAATGCAAAATTGACTTTCATCAGTGAACTTAACTTTGGACCATTCAGTAGCAGTCCAGTCCCTTTTGCTTTTAGACGCTTTTGTCTTATGTTCAAGAGTGGCTTGACACAAGAATTGCGACAGCTGAAACCCATGTCTTGCATATGCCTGTGAATGGTCGTTCTGACTCCAGCGGCAGTCCAGTCTTTGTAATTCTCCCCCACATTTTTGAATGGGTTTTGTTTTACAATTCTCTCTTCAGGGTGCAGTTATTCCTATTGCTTTTACACTTATTTCTAACACATGTTTTCCTTCCCTTCAGCTCTGTAGTAATGTTCATGGGCACAGAGCTCCATGAACAGCCAGCCTCTTTCGCAATGACCTTTTGTGTCTTGCCATGCTTGTGAAAGGTGTCAGTGGTCGTCTTTTGGACAACTGTCAAGTCAGCAGTCTTCCCTATGATTGTGGAGACTACAGAACCATTTATGGTTTGTTTGAGTTAATTAGCTGATTAGAGTGTGGCACCAGGTGTCTTCAAAACCGTTTCACAATATTTTAAATGTTCTAAAATACTAATTTTGGGTTTTTTTTAAATTAATTGTCAGTTATTAATCATCAAATTAAAAGAAAAACACTTGAAATATATCAGTCTGTGTGTAATGATCATAATAATAATATACAAGTTTCACTTTTTGAATGGAATTATGGAAATAAATCAACTTTTTCCATCCTATTTGAAATTTATGACCAGCACCTGTATGTCTCGCTACAGCCCTGACAAGGCAGTTACTAAGGATGACTAGCTGTGGTAAAATCCACATGACCTCAGATTTACACAGGGCTTATAAACATCATAAATACGAGTGATAATTTTTCAAACCAACAATGATGAAGTAACTGGTGTGCAAAATAAAACATTAAGTTTATTGACCAGTTTTGTATGATTGTATACCAGCTCCTTCCAACAGAAGAAGAACAGAAAAAGATAAGTATGTTGATGCTTAATGTAACTGTAAAAGATTGGGATCAAGAGAAACAGAGGAGGTATCAGTGAAGTCCCTGGGTACTGAAATGTGACTAAAATTAGACCCACCATTACACTGCAGCCAGTTGGCATTAACCAAAGCTTCACACTCAATATAACGCTAGTTCCTGATCCGCTCCTATCCGCTTCTTCAACAGTGCATCAAAAATTCCATTGTTTCCTATCTTGACGCTGTTGGTGTGGAGACGGATGTGAAGACACTCACACACACACTACAGATTTGATTCAGTCTTAGAGAGTTTATCTAAGCCCAAGCTTCTTTTTCTCCTTCTGCTTTTTGCGTACGATCTCCAGGTTCCTATCCCTCCATGTGCTTTTTCGCAGTTTGATGGGTCTGCTGCCTACATATTTTCCTGCAAGAATACAACAATACTGATGTAGCCAAAAAAATCTAATAGTTTTATTAGAATTAATCTTACTTAATATAAAAAAAAATGTATACAGTATCAGTGAAACTGGAAACAATTGTGAACACTTCAGAATTTTCTATATTTCTGCATAAATTTGACCTGAAATTTAATCAGATAAGACACAAAGATTAAACTCTACATTTACCATTATCAGTCAGGTGTTAATAAATAGGATGACATCTCGGTAGGATAGTTGATTCTCATCAGGCTGGAAAAAGGTTACAAAACCATTTCTAAAGAGTTTGGACTCCAACAATCGGAAACACCATGTACAAATGGAAAAAAATCAAGACCATTACCACCATTCATAGATAAGCTAGAGGGATGGGGACCTAACTGTTCCTATGCTTTGGGTGTTCTAAGTGCCCCCCCGGATGGGTTGAATGCAGAGAAACAATGGGAATCAATAAATTAGCAATTATTATTATTACTAATATTATTACCAACCAACAAATTGTACCCCAGGAGCATGGCAAAACATTGCATTCCAACATTTGTCAAAAATAGTGGCATCATGGTGTGGGCCCATTTTGCTATAATTAATGAGACATTAATGGGAGCATGTGCTGCTGGGAAAAGCCAGAAGCATTAGTAATTGGTGTTTGACACTCTGGGGCTGCAAGTGCTTGGGAACAGACTGGGAAGCTCAGCACACACACCATTCCATCAATAAACGGTTAAAAAAAAAAAAAAAAAACGAACAAAGTTAATGCTTTTGAATGTTCGACTCAGCTGCATGGTGGTGTAGTGAGTAGCGCTGCTGCCTCATAGCAAGAATGTTTAAATTCACGGTGGGGCATCCTGGGTCCTATCTGTGTGGAGTTTGTATGTTCTCCATGTCCATGTGGGTTTCCTCCCAGACTAATTGGTGTTGCTAAATTGCCCTTATGGCTAACAAATTATCTCAAACCCAGAGCACATCGCAGCCAAACATCGCATGGCAGGAACAAAATAGGCCATTTAGATGCAGTTCATCACTCACGAGGGGAAATAAACCAGATACAGAAATTAGGGCTTCACTATTTTTGCAGCCTTCTTGATTTGCCCTCTCCCTTTATCAGGGGTCGCCACAGTGAGTCAATCTTTTCTACCCAACTCTGTCCTCTGCATCTTTTGCTTTCACACTAACTACCTGCATTTCTACAGTGACCACATCCATATAAATGTTTTTTGGTCTTCCTCTCTGCCTCCTGCCTGGCAACTAGATCTCTAATATCCTCTTACAAATACAGTATAGTACAGTAGAGTATACTGTCTATTCTCTGCACATGTCCAAACCATCTCTGTCAACCCTCTCTATCTTTGTCTCCCAATTTTCCAACCTGTGCTCTCCCTCTGATGTTTTTATTCCTAATCCTGGACACTTCAAATGAGAACCATAACATCTTGTGCTCTGTAACTTCCAGCTCTTCTTCCTGTCTCTTAGTCAGTGCCACTGTCTCCAAACCATATAAGGCTGGTCTCATTACTCTCTTATAAACCTTTCCTTTCACTTGTGCTGCACACATCAGTCCTGACACTTTTCTCAATCCACTCTATTATACCTGTACTCTCTTTTTCACCTCTTTTTCATGGACAGTTGAGCCTAAATATCTGAACATGGGCGCCATGCAGGAGCTCTACGTCACGCAAGGAAGAGTAAATATAGACGGGTTTTTCCCTCCACCATTATGGGAAATTTAAAATCTTTTTCTAATAAGATGGGTGACCTAATGGCGCTAACCCGGCATGAGAGAGGGTATCGCGAGTGTAGCATCATGCAATTTACAGAGACATGGCTAACGCTGCCAACACAGTCAGTTGTCTCTTTGGCGGCTTTCAACTAATACGGATGGATAGAAGAGTTGCAAGAGGAGAGGAGGAGGACTGGAAGTATATGTGAATGATAGGTGGTGTAATCCTGGACACATCATTATTAAAGAACAAATTTGCGGGAAAGACATTAAACTGCTAGCGGTTACAATACAACCACACTATCCCCCGAGGGAATTCTCCGTCACTATGTGCCTCACTCTGCTCACTGCAGTCAAAATATCCACAGGCTCTTCTTCTGACCTCTGGGGATTTGAATCACGCTTCTCTGCCAACCCTAAGGAGACATATAATTCTGATTCCATTTCATTCTTTTCAAAGCTTTCCTTAATTCATATTTGCTAATGTTGGATACCTCCTGCTCCACTATTTCTATTCCTTCCACTCTTCTTTCTCGATCATTCATTAGCTCCTCAAAATACTCTTCCCATTCCCCCCCCCCTCACTCTCTCCTAACTTGTCAGGAGATTTCCATTTCTATCCTTGATCGCCCCTGAGATGTTGCACATCCTTTCCTGCTGTCTAACCTACAACTCATCATAGACCTGCTGCTTGCCTTTGCTACGTCACACCTCGTTCTACGCCGCATATCTTTATACTCCTGCTTACTCTTTTCAGTCCTCTCCCTGAACCATTTCTTCTTCAATAACTTTCTCTGCACTTCCTTGTTCCACCACCAAGTTTCCTTGCTGTCCTTCATCTGTCCATACCGTGTCTTTTTACCATTTAGAGATATTGTATTGCTTTCCTCAACAAATATTGTATAGATTCTGAACTGTTTGTTTGATTTGGTTCTCTTCTATTGTAATATCTGATGAAGTTTATGCAGAAATGTAGACAATTCTAAAGGGTTGACAAACTTTCAAGCAACACTGCAGATGACAAACATTTCTTGGGACTAGTTTTAATTTGTATCATGAACTTGAGTCCTACAAACTATATGCCAACTCACCGTTCACCTCCCTCATGGCCCGCACATAGTCATTGGGGTCCTTGAAGCTGACAAAGCCGTAGCCCTTGGTTTTCCCAGTGCGTTTGTCTCGTACCACTTTGGCTTTCAGAAAAGAAGGATAGCGACTGAATGCTCTTGTCAGGATGTCATCATTCACCTCATTCCCAAGATCTCCACAGAATATCCTAAAGTCGTCTGAATAAAGATAAGCCCAACATTTGAGAGACTTATCACTCTAGATTTCCTATTAAGTTTTAGAGAAAAGGAACCATATTAAATTTTATTCAATATGAAATGTCCCACATTCAGACACTTTTAAACACACAATCACTTTACATTTAATGAAAAGAAACAATTTCTGTGCACATGTTCAACAGTAAACAGAGATAATCCACATACCCGATTCCCATTCCGCTAGACTGGTGTCTTCCCAAGTGGTGCCCGCAGCTGTGCGGATGCATTTCCTCACCTTCTCCTGTTTCCCTTTCTTCTTATCCTCCACAATGCTCTCTGGTGGCTACACAAGCAAGAAACAAGCATGGAAGTCACCAACAGACAGCATACATGCAATTAGAACAAAGCTAATCTTACATAATGACTATGTTTATATGGACAATAATAATGTGCGAATAATTTGAATCATGGAATAAATTAATACCAATTGAAAAACACTTAAATTAATCCGGCCCATCTGGACTGGAATCAGAGGGGTGGTGTCAACCTTTGGTAATCCGTTCAATAGTAAAATACACTGAAAGATCACTGGATTCGAAAATTAACAACAGATTGCAAAGGTTCCAAATAACAATGTGGCAAATATCCTCTATACCCAAGTTGACCCATGTCCAATACATTAGCTCCACACAAACCTGGAAGTTGCAGAACGTTTGCTGATGGCTCATTTTCTCTTACCCTTATTTAGTACATGTGGCCTACTGCTGTGGGTACCGTGTACAGGCCAACATCTTATACGAGAGCCAACAGTTACGCGATCACTAATTGCAGTACTTTATCAGTGATTTGACACTTGCAAGGTTTTCTTTATCCAGTGACCGCTCAGTGTGGAAACGTCTGCTAATGCTTTTTAGAAATTTTAAAATGTATGACACATCCTGAGAAAAACACCTGCTCATGTAAAAATAATTCCATAGTTAGGTAATAAACCCATTAACAGTTTATCAGTCTGCAAAAACGTTATGGATGCACTTTTTAATAAGACTGAGTTCAATTACACTAGGAAATTAATCCAGTATGCTAGCTACTCATGTTGCTAAAGGCTAGGGAAAACAGTTATACAGCACTTACCTGCAAAGTGAGCAGCAATTCCTACCTGAATGCATAAAAAATCCAGTGGAGGTTTATGAAATGTATGATTGGCAGAAAGCTTGATACCTCTATGTGTACAGGCTCTGGTTCAGGCATGCTTGGTCCAATGACGCTGTCGTCAGTGAGGCTGTCCTTCTTGGACTCCAAAAGACCGGCTGCCATCACAGCTGCCTGCTGCTCAGCAACTGATGCTGCCAATTCCTCCTGGCATTCATTACAACACAGTGTGAGAGCTTGAATTTTTTTTTATTTTTGTTATAATAAGTTATCGTTTTTATAGTTTTTCCAAATATAACTCATCAGCTCTGTACTGGCTCTGTACTGTATAAGGCTTATATTCAAGAACTAGTTATGAAACATTATCATTTCTATAAATAGTTTGATACTAATTCAACATAATACAAAAGAGATTAAAGAATTCAAATTATAAACAATTCAAAAAGCACAGCATTGATTCTAAATAAATTAAAAATATATAAGCCATTGTAAAATTGTTTTGACAAATGAGGAATAATGTAATTTTTAAATCTTTAGATATTTTAAATCTCTTAACTATGTTTGGCAATAACAAAGGGCTAACATGCTAGTGGAGGGTTGGACCCACTTTTGCCTTCAGAACTGCCATAAACCTTTGTGGCATAATTTCAACAGAGATGGTGTTCTGCAATCCTCGGATGTAATGAGTGGTTATTTGAGATACTTATAACTTTCTTTTATCTCGAACCAGTCTGGCCATTACTCTGACCTCTCATACCAACATAGCATTTTCGTCCATACAACTGGACATTTTCTAATTTTCTATGTAAACCCTAGAGATGGTTGTGTGTGAAAATCCAATAAGATCATCATTGTGTGAAATACTCCAGCCCGTCTGGCACCAACAATCCTTCCATATTCAAAGTCACTTAATCATATTTCTTCCTTATTCTGATGCTCGGTTTGCACTTTAAAACACTGTCTTGACCAACTCTACACACTTAAATGCATCGAGTTAGTTTAGCAAGCAACTGAACAGGTGTACCTAATAAAGCGGTCGGTGAGCACATTTCTTTCTCTAAAGTTTAAAGTGTCTTTTAAGTGAAGTGTTAAATTGTGTATGTGTGAACAGTCTTCACCATGCGGGCTTGTCGCTGAGCTCTCATGTCCAGTCTCTTAGTGGCAGGTGGCGCTGTATAAACAGTTGGGGCTGCTTGTATAATGCTGGGGGTAACTTTAGGGGTAGGCTGCGTCACTGGCCGAGGGAGAGCTGCCACCACCACTGGGTTTATTGTTTCAACCTGCTGAAAGAAATTTAAATATTGGATTAATTTCTAAAGCGGTTAGTCACTAATGAAATTACTTTTCGTAAAATACATAAATAAATGGGTGACATGGAAAAATTAGCAATTTGATAAAATCTTGTTTTTCCTGAAATTTTTAACATGTGCTAGTTAATACTAAATATTAATTTACAGCAACTTTTTTAATTTACAACAGTCAATGTCATGTCATGTTTTAGGTTCCAGTTACCTAGTGTCAAATGTGGCATTTTTGTGAATTAAAAACATACAGGTGATACCGGGTTCATGGGCCCCAATGGTGGTCCGATGGGACCCATATGGTGCTGAGGGGGTCCGGCCATTGGGGGTGCCATCATCATTGGTGGTGGTGGAGGAGGGCGGGGCATCGGAGGTGCCATCATACCTTGTGGTGGGGGGCCACGCATCATTGGCATTCTCTGTACTCCTGACAGTTCAGTTTTAGATACGCAACATTAGTAAAATGACTCCAATTAAATTAAAGACATATAGTACATTGTTGGCAAGTTACCTGGTCGCTGTAAGATGTGTGGAACAAATGCAGGTCGCATCATTGGTGGAGGTGGCATTGCAGGTATGGCTAAAAAAAAAAAAATTAATTAATAAAAGGAGCTGGGACAAAATTTAAGGAAATATAACCAACAATATTTGCCCTACCTGGACCAACAAATGCAGGAGGTGGAGGTACGATTAACGTAGCTGCTCTAGCCTCTAAGCTCTGTTGAACCTACATATACGAGGGGACAGTTCAATTTCATAGTGTCATCTTTTCATACTCATTGAAGACTTGAAAAGAAATATGAACTTGTGATGCTTACTGAATTTTACTACATTGTACAAAGCAGACCGTCTGAATAGTTCCAAAGAACTACCAGTTTCTTTCTGCATTTAATAAGTCATAATAAGTATTTTTTCATGTTCAATTTGCCCAACATTCACTTTATTAAAAGCTAAAGAGTCTCTGCAGGGAGGAACATAAAAACCCCACACAGAATTTTCCCAGGCTACCCTACTGGGAATCAAATTATTTTCCCGCTGTTGTTTAGCAGCGTCACATACAGCCCCATTCAATAACAATTTAATAAGTGCTTGTGCTAAAATGCTATGCAATAACCAATGTGTATCTTCTGAGCTTTTCTATAGGATAAAATCATAATGACTACATTAAAAAGAAATTTAAAAATCAGTTCTATCTATAAAAAAAAAACCCACATCGGCTGCAGTTCCATGCAGAACGTCTGCCATTTATTTTTTACTAGCAACTGGCTTAAGAGACAGCTGTTATCTGATTTAATTGTGTACCTGCTGGTACGTGTTTGTGCCTATGATGGGCCGGATTATTGGCATAGCTTGTACCGCTGGCACAGCTAGAGCAACCGGAACAGCCTCCACTACAGGAGGGCCTCCTGCAGTCACAGCCACTGGTCCTCCCAAAACCTCCTGCTCGAACCTGCACAGAAATCCATCAGTGCATGAGGACTAAATGACTATATAAGGAGAATATTTTGCTGTGCATTCAGATTCATAATCAGATATTAACATCCATCATACTGACAGAGAAATACATTATAAGGGTACTCACAGCGCCATCTCCGCCTCCATCTCCTTGAGACGCGCCTCGCCGGATTTAAGTGACATCATGAGTGACTCCTAAAATAAGACAATAAAGATGTTGCTTTATCATCGCTCTCTACTCTATGTTGCAATCAGTATTTTTTTCGAAACTAAAGACATTTGATTGTGACAACAACAGACATTTTTAAAGCTTCAGTTTAATGATAGTGGTATAAAAATGTTCAGGCACTCCTGACCGCAGGTGAAATATAGTGAAATATTTAGGATTTGTGTTCAATAAGTATTCAAACAAATTGAGGAAAGTGCATAAATGTTGGCACGCTTTTCTTTTTATTGATTTAAATAACTTTAGCACTAATTATTGGAACACAATTTGTTTTTTAGGCTCAATGACCCTTGACCTACGTACATAGGTAAATCTAATTATGAGAAATGATTAAGGAGCCAATTGCAAGTTTATCTCCCATTTGCATCTTCTCAGAAGTGTGGCAACATGGGAGCCTCAAAACAACGGGTTTAGGGGAAAAGATACAAAAAGCTCTCCGAGATTTCAGCTGCAAGTTTCCACTGTTAGGAACATAGTGTGGAAATGGAAAACCACAGGCACAGTTAAGATTATAAGATTTTCATATGCTGATCCTCTTGTCATAACTAGGTTCAAAACGTCCAATAAGGGATGTTATTGAGGGCAGCCGTAGGCTTGAGGTTAAGAAACCAGCCTTGCAACCGGAAGGTCCCTGGTTCAATTCCAAGTACCGACAAGTAATGGCTGAAGTGCCCTTGAGCAAGGAACCTAATCACCATGTGCTCACTTCACCTGTGTGTGCATGTGTGTTTCACTGCAAGGATGGGTTAAATGCAGAGGACCGATTCCGCTGTGTGTAAATCATAGTGGCAAAATGTTTAATTTATTTAATAAGATCATTTAGTGTTGCAGCTCCAACCCTCTAGGAATTTTATCTGGATTTAGAAAGAACATCATGCAGACAATTTATTGTAATTTAATCAATTACACAAAAAAAAATACCACCAACAACACAACAAAGACTAAATCTTTTCCAGCAATCATATTATTTAGACTGAGGTCTATCAGCACAACTTAACCCAACAAACCTGCAGTTCACTAGTCAGGCTACAATATCGTCAGATTACATGGGACTTCATAAAGACTTACGTCCTATGCTAATATATTTTGATTTTAAAATGTTGATTACTTTATTGATCTCCGTAGGCAACCTGTTGAGGTGCATGGGGAGCAGTTAAGGGTTTGGCCCCTTGCTCTACTGCACTTCAGCCATGGTTTGGGGATCGAACCGACGATCTCTTGTTTCTCAGCTCTCTACCCTATCAATTTAGCCACTGCCGACCTCTTCCGTGTTTCTCATTATAATTTAATATAACTTAATTTATTTATGCCTCTAGTTTCCAGGTGCGTCTTTTATCAACATAGATAAAGATCAGCGAAGGAAGCAAAAATTAATCAGATTTGTCTGATCTTACTGGTCGCTTATCTTAACTTAGCTATATATCCAGCTAGCTAGCTAGTTAAACCATATAGATGTATAGCACGTCGTATCTATACACACAAGTAATAATATGCGCTAATATGCGGCTTTTTTATAATATTGAATTTAATCAAATGTAAAGTTCCTGCCGGTTTTTATATTGCAGAATGTGTTATTTAGTGTAAAAAAACACAATTACCTTTATATTATATGATATTCCAATCAATAAACAGCAAAGAACCGTAGAGAAACGTTTGATTAGCAAGTCGCCATTCTTCTTCTTCTGTGTTCTTCTTAACAGGAGCTAAAGTAAGGGTAATATAACCTGCAGCGCCATCTGCCGAGAGGAAGAGATCTCGCTCGTTAGACTTAATAGTTCTTTCTTACAGTTATTTATAAAAAATAAACGGCGTCTTTTTTCGAATGAATGTACAATAATTGTGTGAAAAGGTTTATTGATTGTTTTGGAGACCCTAACACAGTTCTTTTCAAGCCTTTGAGTTAACACAAATATTGCTGAATTACCCCCTCAGCATGA
>JAOUQV010000021.1:7067610-7079165 GCA_028565295.1 Aspidoras spilotus | reverse complement strand
TAACAATGTCATCTGCAAACATCATAGTCCATGGTGATTCCTGTCTGACCTCATCTGTTAGTCTGTCCATCACCAGATGTGTAGCTGGCATGAAATTAAAAAATGTCTCACTTTCAATATTTGACATGTATCTATGTTGTGAATATAATATCAGTTTTTGAGATTTGTAAATTATTGCATTCCATTTTTATTTATAGTTTGTACTTTGTCCCAACTTTTTTGGAATCGGGTTTGTAGTTGCTTTTTTACAAGATTCAAAGATTGTCTTTTACTGAGAGGAAGCATTTAAGCTTCTGTTAGGGAGTTTCTGAAAGTTTCTCCCAGGCGTTGCCTTGACGATAAACACATATCAGTGCCAAATCTTTGTACATTTAGAGTGGAGAATCCAGAGAAGAAGAACAGTAGAGTAGAAAGTTAATAATAAAATAGTTAAAAATAGGAATAAAATTATAAATACAAAACAGAAATAACAACAAATCAATGTGAAGATGGTAAGTATATACTGTATACAGTATACACATAGCACAACAGAGAAAAGTCCTGGTAGGGGTATGGGGTACCAAAGGATCTGTAATGAGAGATGTAGGAAGACATCCTCATGACTGTGGAACATTTGTTCAGCAGGAGGGGAAAAATTTTATTAGACCTAACGAAATAACTTTATCACCACAAGTTTCATTTCCTTGAATAGCGACCACATGGTTAATGGTTGATGAGTGTATTTATGCATGTGGGTACGTAATCGAGCTACATTCTATAAATAGGCTTACTTTGAACTTGGCACACTTTGGGGTGAGTGCCCAGGTTATTTCCACTTCCTGTTGATATGGAGCACTGCAGCTGGCATGGGGCCAGATGTATGGAGCAAATGGCTGACGGCGGGCATGGAAAACAGTATTGTGTCATGGAACTGAGCGAATGGTTTCGTGTGATGAAGAAAGTAATTTACTGTGCAAGTTTGTAACATAGACACTGAGGTCAAAACAAATGGAGAAGTGTTTGAGTGAATGTCATACTCCCTTGAGCTCTTATTTATGTTCTCGCAAGCCTTTGAACTGGAGGTTCCCAAAGGGGTGAATCTGAATGCAATGACACCAATTTACATACAGACTACAAGGTCAAACCAGGAAGTCAAATTATATTTTACTTAACACAGTATTATTGGGCTATTAACCATGATATTTATAACATTAGCTAAATACTAATCAAAGAATTTGCATGGCTCAATGCCTAAGGGTCTGGGTTACAGATCAGAAGGGTTAGGGGTCCAAGCTCCAGTTTTAGAAACAGCCATTGTTGAGTACTTGAGCAAAACCCTTAAAAACAAGTGACTGCTTTAGAGCTGTGTTGGTCATTCAGATAATTATGACTGTATACATTTTTTTGTGGGGAAGTGGTGGCTCAATGGTTAAGGCTATGGGTTGCTGGTCAGATGTTATGGGTTTCAAGCCCCAGCACTACAAACTGCTTTTCACACCACTAGAATTGTCTTTATACATTTACTTTGCCTAGCCAGCACTGCAATAGTGGTAGGTAAATATTAAAATTACAGGTCAATAGGCCTGGAGGGGAGGTCAAGCCCAGAATTACCAATCTTACGCTGTTGGGACCTTCTACTAAATTAGTTAGCTATACGGAAATCTTGGCATCTCCAATTAACATAGCATGCATATATACATGTAAACTCCACAAAGAAAAGACAGCCAGCCACATCCAGGAACTAAAACACATATTACACTTCCCGGCCACTTTATAAGGTACACCCTGCTAGAAAAACTTTGTACCTCCTTTTGCCTTCAGAACTGCCTTAATTCTTTATGGCATACTTTTAACAGAGATAGTATTCTGTATTGCTTGGTTGTAACAAATGGTTATCTGAGTTACTGCTGCATTTCTAACATCTTGAACCAGTCTGTCTATTCTCCTCTGACCTTTTGCTTTATCAAGGCATAGTCACTCACTGGATGTTTTGTCTTTTTAAATCACCTTACTTTGCCTTTCTGATGCTTGGTTTGCACTTCAGTAAGTTGTGTTAACCACCTGTACATGCCGAAATGCTTTGAGTTGCGGCCATGTGATTGGCTGACTAGATATTTGTGCTAACAAACAATTGAACAGGTGTACCTAATAAAGTGGCTGGTGAGTGGACAGTATATCATTTTATAATAGAGGCAGCACATTGTATGATTTCATTTTGAAAGAAATTGCTCGTCTTTGTACCCAAATGAAGACCCTAGACAAAAGAGATGTAGTGGATCAGTCTGAAATAATCAAGATGTGATATCAGTAAGAAAAAAGTGCGGAGCGACCTGAATGTCCTAATGTCCCAAAAATGTCCTCATTTTGAAGGTTTAATACTTGAGTTAGTCAGGCAGTTTTAGTGGTGTTGTGCCATCATGTGTTTAACTGGTTGCTGTGATTTATAGCTCATATTGATTTGTAAATTACTCTCTGATTTATTCAAGAGCCTTGTTTCATATGCTCCCATAGCAGCATCCCATACACAGATGCTACGTAAACCCAAATGAATCCCTTGCGCTTTCTTAATACACAAAAAAATCAAACACCGAATGGTTTTTGGTTACACACACACACACACAAACCCACCCACACACACTAAGCATTAGGTTTTGAGATTTGATTCTGTGTCTGCGGTTAGGCACTTGCAGTATACGAGGCACACATTTTAAATTCATGACTTCCGGAAATGTTTATCTCCTCTCATTCCAGTAACTCAGAATAATGTGTATTCACAGGGGTACAGGCATATACACACTCATACAGACACACACAGACACACATTGTACTGTATTGGCTTATATCAGGTTGGTCCACCTTTTGGAAATATTACAGCATGCAGACATTGGGGAACAGACTCCACAATTGGACTGGATTATCTAGGGCCAGACTGATACAAACAACCTGAGACAGAGGTTATTGGAGAAAGATTCATCCATGCAGCCGACCAACTTGGGGCGATGACGGCGCATAACATTAGCTAAATACTAATCGAATAATTATTTTACTAGTAAAACATAAAATACAAGAATATAGATATGTTTTCACACTTAAGGGCTATTTGGGCACCTTAATACTATAGTTCAGTTTTATTTAAATTAAATTTTTATATTCTTACTGTAAAAATATTTCCTTGACAAAAAAGCTAGTAAACATTCCTCAAATTGCATCTTTTATCTAGCAAGAGACTACACACATATACCAATAAACTGGGCTCAGATAAATTTCCAATCATATTCATTTATTTAATTTCTATACCAGCCTAATCCTAATCAGGGTCATGGGAGCATGGTATCCAGCGTACTCGGGCAGAATATGCAAACTCGACAGCTTGCTATACGGTAAACAGCTTGCTATACGGTAATCAATCCAGGACCATCTTATTGTCAGCAGTGCTACCTACTGTGCCAGCATGCCGCCATCCAGCCAGATTCTTAAAATTAAAAAAAAACCTTGTAGAATAGATGAGTGTGGTTGTGAATATGGATATCTGAAAAACTGCAAGTTCATGCATTTATCTAATCAGCCACCCATCTGGAAGCAGCATAATGAAAAGAGTCAAGCAGGTACTAGTCAATTTTTAGTTATTGTCAAACAAATAAAAAGACAAAGATAAATGTGATCGTGGCGTCTGGTTGTTGGTGCCAGATGGAATGATTTGATTAATTCATCAATCGCTGCTCTCCTTGGATTATTACACATAACATTTTTTAGATTTATTAACATTTATTAACAAGACATTCTGTATGCAGAGGGTCTGCAGGTTGAAGCACCTCATCAAAAGAGAATGACCAGATATTGCGCTAGAATTAACAGACTGTTGACAAGGTTCCAGGGCTTTCTTGGGCACAGACACATTCGAAGTAGACAGTTGAATAGACTTGAAAAAGACCAGATATGTTCCTAATCTTCAGTTATCTAGTTTGGGCGAGACCTTCTGATGTTGTTGTCAGTCCACTTCACTACTGACATCTCAAGTATGCTGATATGCTTTTCTGCTCACCACAGATGTGAAGAATATATGAGTCACTATATCTTCCCAGGCAGTTCAAAACAAGCTGGACATCTCCACCCACACGACTGTCACTGTTTGCAGCTTTTCCATATAAACTTTAGACACTCTTGTATATGAAATAAGACCTGCAGCCTTCTGAAAAACCAAGTCTAGTCCCGCTGGCACCAACAACTATTTCATAATCACGAAGATCATGCTTTTTACACAATTTCTGATCATGTGAATGAGATCTGAAGCATGTGACGGCATGACTTTATGCTTTGTCCTGCAGCCACATGATCAACTGGTTATATAACTGCACAGTTCAAATATAATCTTACATAAGTAAGTTTTAATTGGTTTATTTCATATTTAATTGAATAAAAGTTTGGACATGCTCAAGGTTTTATTCCTAAGGTTTTGTCAATGGAGTGCAATGGGACTTCAAGAATGGCTTTGCCCTCTGTGTTTCAAAGCGGATGTTAATTGGACAATGCACTAATATATCTAATATGAATAGACGCTCAGCTTTTCTGTAAGTAAATGGACTTTCAACGACATGCACGCGAGGTAAATTGGAGAAAATGTTCCCGTCCTAAGACCAAAACGATGACAGTTGCATCAGAAAAGGCACCTGTTGTAAAAGATTCGCCAAAGCGACTATGCGAGTTACTTGCTTTGGCGACCCATGTCAGACGGCACTATGGCACAGTGGATAGTCCTATTGGCTCACAGCAAGAAGGACCCAGGTTCGATCCACAGGTGGGGCAACCCATTAAATTTCTGTGTGGAGTTTGTTCTCCCGGTGTATGCGTAGGTTTCATCCGGGTACACTGGTTTCTGCTTTTCAAGGAGATATATTATAGGTAAATTGATCTCTACAATGTGTGCCCTACAATAAAGTGGCACCCTGTCTAGGGTTATTTCTTTCCTTACACCCAGAGTTGCCCAGTGGGAACTGGCTGGCCTGCAATCCCATGTGGATTAAGAAGATAATGAATGAAAAAGTAAATACTAACGTCTCACTCTGGCTTCATTTGTATATACGTTTCTTTTAGAAGACCCTTGAAAAACTTTAAGAATGAATAAACCACAGCAGCTCAGATGAAGACAAACTGAAAGAGACACAATGTGCACACTGTAGACAGCTAAAACAAATCTAAAAACTCCCTGAACTCGGCAACAGAAGGTCTTTATCACACATCTGCGCAAAGAAATGACTTGTATATATGCACTCCACAAGAAAACACACACATGTTTATTATTACTACACATAATCTTTATTATCTATTCACAGAAACATTGTATTCCCACAGGGTATGAAATGTCTTGTTTATTCTGTCATTTTTGGGACATTTGGACTCCACAAGGGCACCAAAACTACTTCCCACACACAGACACACACACAGACCATGTGGAGTTACTCAACTGTAAGATACTATTTATTAACTTTTCCATTAATAACGCTAAATTTTTTTTCCCAACTAGGACAAGCACACATACCTATTCTTGTATTTACCCTCAGGTGAGGACATTACCATTTCCAACAGCTAATAAGAGAATCAGGGTGCAGTACATATGTCATAAGCCATCATTTCTTTGCGATTGTTGGTTACTCAAAAGTGCTCCAAATTATATGGATAAACTGACTGATCATCCCAATCTCTTATAAGCTGTTGCACTTGATGGGAATTAAACCCCTGTTACTAACTCTCCTGACTTTGACTCTACCAACTGAGCTATCCAGACTGCATATAAAGTACATATGGAGTTGCCAAAAGGGTCAGCACATATTGAGGGAGTAAATCGGAAAACACGTAGATGCAAGGTGAGGACCGACTTAAATGTCCTGACTTTCCATAACATGTCCGAGAACCTGATGTGGTTCTCAGACATATAGTAGTACAAACAGACACACATTTACACTGTATATTAGAGCAGGTCATGCAACTCCTAACAGGAAACAAGTGACAGGGTTGCTAGGTCACTAGCTAAAATCCTAAATCTTGATGGAGTGTGTATTAGAATAGTGTTTCCTCCTCAACCAAGAATAAACATGGATACAGTCCGGAAACTTCAAGGAGGACAAAGAAATATTGCTTTTTGACATGTGGGACCAATAAAAAAGTTGAAAAACTGTAGAACAGACCAAAACATATACACACATACAAAAACATGCAAGCACTCACCAAGATACCCATCCTGATTGATGTCTCCAAGAGGTGCAATGGAACTTCCGTAGCGTCCAAACAGATGTATCCCGGTGAGGGTTATTGGAGATGAGAAGAGAAGCGTGTCCTCCTGTAGATAGAGGTAAACCCGGCCCACCTCTCGTGGCTTACTTTCAAACTCCCGATCCATATACAGAGGGGCTCCGACCAGTACATCATCCAACCTACAGACAGATGTGTCGTGACAATTATAAATCATTTTAGAATCAATAACAATTGAGATAATCAGGTGCCAAAAGTTTCAAATCACAGAAACTAGGAACGTACCGGAATACCTATACATTAATAAGAGCTAGTTCTGGATTGGTCGGGGCGTTTACCCAAGCACAGATCAAGCTGTTTACTTGTGCCATTCTCTCTCTCTCTTTCTATCTTTGCTTATTTTTGGCATAATAATTTTATCTGAACAGCTGTAATTTATTGCTTGTTACTCTTTCAATATACAGATGTAGCAAATACTTGCTACATAGGTACAAATACTTGCTACAGGGTCAACATTGCACACTCAGTTATCTGCTTGAATATGTGGCAATTTCAGTTGGTCAATGGGCATTTTATCATTTAAAATTTTACTTCAACGAGTCAAGTGTAATATCTTTGGTATAATTGTTGATCTGTATATAATGTTACATTGTCTTTCGTCTTATTATTTTTCATACATTGACTAAATATTTGCAGTTCATTTTGTAAAATACTCGTCCACATGGGTAGTGGACAGTGTAGCTTTCTTTCTAAATCTGATTTGTACACTGAAATAAGAAAGGTTCATTGGTAGTTAATAATAGTTATTAATATACTGTAAGAGGTGACATTATGCATTGTTTTGGGGTAATACTGACACCTAGTGTACATGTAGGTAGGTCAATTTGTAGAAATTTGTATAAGATCGGTGAAGGCAAGATCCAGAGAAGAGAACGCTTTAATTAGAAAGTGCACATGGTATGTTTATGAGTGAACTAAGGATGTCTTAGTGTATTCCTCCTATAGTACTACATATGGATTTCATTTCTAATGTGGTTAATGAGCTATTCTATTATATGAGGGGAAAAAATGTGGGGAAAAAAAAACTGGCACGAATGAAAGATGTACTATATAAAGGTAGTGTTTCATAATTGTTTAATGCTTTTGGAATTTGGTGAATATTTTAAACCAATGTGTCATTTTTATAGATCTATTGCTACTTTATTCATAAATTAATGGAAATTTTTTATATGACATTTATAGCCAAATCAGTGATACGGGGGAAAATAAGGGAAAAAAACTGGCACGAATGAAAGATGTACTATATATGTATTTCATTTCTAATGTGGTTAATAAGCTTTATAATATTCTATTATATATTCGAGAATTGGTTAATTGCTAGAAAGATGTAAATGTGCTAATTCTATAATTTTCTATTTCAGTTTTTCACTGTGTTTGGGATGTCTGGGTGTCAGTTGGGCATTATACGTCTGCATCAGGATAAATAAAATGAGTGCAGCTACAGTGAAAAATGTGGAATATGTCAAAAATAAATTGATATTTATTATTATATTTATTTATATTTTAGTCAAATCAGTCTAGAGCTGTGACTGACATTATCCATTATATGATCTGACATATGTAAAGTATATACCTTATGATTTTTTGAGCAAACTATTGAGACTAGTGGTGTAGAATGGGACATGGATACCACAGGATCACAACAAACATCAGGTGAGCTGGGTGATTTTAAGGCCTATTTACACCATTATAAATCTTTCAGGATAATGTATCCTGTAGTCATTTGCCATATTGATTGTACACATCATCGTAAAATTAACGCAATGCTTCTACGTAATGCGACACCAGAATAAAAAGTGGAGTGAAATGCAAGTGAATAAAGCAGAATTGAGTTTCACTGGAAAGCTTGTGTACTATTATAGACCATTACTGAATACCAACACTTGTGTTTTCTCTAGTAAAATTAGCATGGTTTGTATTTAATAAATAATAATACTAATAATAATATTAATAATAATGATAATAATAATAAATGGCTGAGGACATTCGTTAATTCATTATCCATCCATTCATTATATTTTGCTTATTTTGCCACATGGGGTTGCGATGTTTCCATAGAGAAATCACTCAAGTTGTGACATCATACACTACTGTGATTGTAAACTGTGGTGTGTTGCGCCAGTGCATCCCTGGTTATACCTGCTTATACCTGTTCATACCTGCATTTCTAATACACTGACCGTTTTATAGAGCCGTCTGTATGAATGCTCTTGCAAAGGTCATGTGTCATAATTGTTTAATGCTTCTGGAATTATGTGAATAGTGTAAACCAATGTGTCATGTTTATGGATCTATTGCAACTATATTCATAAATGAGTGGAATTTTTTATATGACATTTATAGCCAAATCAATGATACTGGGGTAAATGATGGGAAAAATATATCACTCTAAATCATATTCTATGATACAACTTTTTTCTCGAGTCTCTGGAGTTTGTTCAACAGTGACTGTGGTGCGTTAAAAGTAAAAGCGTGTGCATGCAAAGAGACATTAAAATTCCATGCACGCTTTTATGCTTAATAACTCAAAAACCAAAATAGCTAGAGCTGGATATACAGCAAGAAGGATCTGGGTTCAAACCCAGGTGGGGTAATTTCTGGGAAATTTCTGTGTGGAGTTTGCATGTTCTCTCCGTGTTTGCACGGGTTTTCTCCAGGTTCTCCGGATTCCTCCTGCGTCACAAAGACCTGGGAAATTTCTGTGTGGAGTTTGCATGTTCTCCCTGTGTTCACACGGGTTTTCTCCGGGTACTCCGGTTTTCCTTCTGCATTCCAAATGCAGGATACAAAGACATGCATGTTAGACTGATTGGTGTCTCTAGAGTGGCCTTTGGTTTTTATGTGTGTTCCCTTCGATGAATCGGCACCATCTGGCTCATGACCCTTTGTGGTTTAAGTAGTAGAAAATGAATGAATAAAGACACGGTAAAGCACAGTAGGTTTTAATAAACTAATGGAAGGAAATATTTGGTTTGTTTTTTTACCCTATACACTGTTCCAAGATACAATTTGTTCAGTTTCATAAGTAAATAATCTGGTAGGAAAATGGTAAAAAAATAAATGTATATTTTTTGATGAGGGGCATATTAATAGCCCCTCATCCTAAATCTACACATCAGCTGTATGCAATAACCAATATAGGATTTGAAATTAAAAATGCTTGAAACAGCTTGGGGTTATTTAG
Source organism: Aspidoras spilotus (assembly GCA_028565295.1). Classification (NCBI taxonomy): domain Eukaryota; kingdom Metazoa; phylum Chordata; class Actinopteri; order Siluriformes; family Callichthyidae; genus Aspidoras; species Aspidoras spilotus. The sequence goes on along the minus strand of JAOUQV010000021.1, from coordinate 7,069,696 downwards.
GTTTGAGTGGATGTCTGCCAATATGTTGCTGCACTGTTGAAATAATTGTGATTGTGAGAATAACCAGGACTTAAAAATATTTTTTCCACTTCTCATGTTCCAAAGCTCAAGCTGAACGAATGAAACTACTGGACCACAACTGACTATATTGTGGGGTCCTGACCACAGTGTGTAACATTCCACCCTGATTAAAGTGTGATAGCAAAGGAAAACGAACGTGTACCTTTTCTATTTAGACTGAGATTTTTTTTAGCAATAGGGTCAAACAAATTGTCCATTTCCCTAGCTGTCATCATTACACAAAGTCTGATCACTATTCATCTTGACTTCCTCTGTAGTGGCTTCTGTGCTTTGCTCTGTATGCTCTTGGGTATATTAGTGTGTGTGGAAACCTAGCATTATGGTGTAAACACAGGGATTGGGGACAAATTCAACTGTGCTACACTTCAAGCTTGAATCTTAGGAGAGATGAGAATTTACCACATTGTAATTAGGAATGTCTGTCCACAAAGTCACAGACTCAACACAGAAAAAAGCCTAGGAAGCAAAATAATCTAAAAGATGGAAAAGAAGGGGAAACATTCATAGGGTTAAATTTGGAGTGAAAAGATGAGGCGAGGCGATGAGAAGAGATGGAATCTGAAGAGTAATGCAAAGAGACAATAAAAGAATGAAGATGATGGAGGATGAAAGAATAGAAGACAAATGAATGCATTAAAATAAGCAAGGATAGAAACTAATAGAATAGAAAAAAAGGGTACAGAATGCAGGAGTAGGGAAGAGAGAATGATGAGAATAAGAGATGAGAACAAAACAATCAAGAAGGGCAAAAAATGACGCTCAACAACGAAGAGTAATGGAAAGACATGAAAGATGGCACAGAAAAAGCACCAAAATTACATTTTTAAGGCTTAATAAAGTAATAAGGATTAAAGGAAGACATTAAGCACAATACTAAATGAGAGGAAAATAAAATGCAGAAACACTGCACATAAAAAATAATAGAATAAGTATTAAGAGACAAGAAAAGAAAGTGGACAGGAAAGAAAATAAACAGTGATAATGAAAATACAGAGAGTGTAGTGAGATTCTGGTTAAATGTCTGGAATCTGCACATACACAATACCACAACACATACACATTTTATTCTCAAACATATGTCACAACTTCTAATAAATGTGACAAATCAATTGGGTGCTTTTTTTTTGCATTTTGGAGACATGGTGGAGGTCACTCACCCGTCTCCGTTAAGGTCCGTCACGGCCACAGTGTATCCAAAATATGAAGCCATCTAATAAAACAATAAATGTTAAATCAGATTTATTTCTTACAGAAGAATCTAGTTACACAATTTATGTCCAAGCACATGAAATATAATATGTTATATCCCGTCAACTGTTGCAGCTCTGGGGATTCAAACTCCTTTAACTAAGCTCCTGGCGTTTTATCCAACTGAGCTATTCAGGCTACAAGCAAAAGTTGTTTTGACCTGAAGAGGAATATTTTATTATAGTAATAGAACATATATACAAAGATTTATACGGTAGAAGATCCACATAGTCTAGGATTAATGATATTATTTTTATTATTTATTTAAATTAACAAGATAATTTAAAAATTACAAAGTTTAAAGGTTGATGTGTTGAGTTGACCTATTTCAGGAGGCATAAACCTTATTGGAAGGAATGAGCAAAAGACAGAGAGATGGATAGAGAGCTTGATGGGGAATATCTGTTTATTGCAGCTAAACTGTAAATGAGAAATGCTCCCATTGTTACATTTCACAACAGCAACACTAACTAAAATCTATCATTCATTAATAAATATGAAAAATTAATTGTAGGTAGGGTGGTATATATATAGAACAAAACATTTCCGACTGTGCAGTTATACATAAAATATACATTTTTATTCATTACGCACACCTACTCAGAATGCATTAATATTATTATGTTCTGGCAGGTGTATACGAAAGCTTCAGTTAGTGCCAAACGCTGCATCCAGTGTTTCTACAAAATAGTAGTTCCCCTGCAATCCTAATTACATTTGTTTCTAATTAAATACCGTATTCTACTACTCACATATA
>JAOUQV010000021.1:6788488-6800422 GCA_028565295.1 Aspidoras spilotus | reverse complement strand
ATTAGGAGTGACCAGGATGGACAGGATTAGGAATGAGAACATCAGAGGGACAGCACAGGTTGAAAAATTGGGAGACAGAGTTAAAGAGGCCAATTGAGATGGTTGGGCATGTGCAGAGGAAGGACAGTGACAGTATATTGGTAGGAGGATGTTAGAAATGGAGCGGCCAGGTAGGAGGCAGAGAGGAAGAACAAAAAGGAGATATATAGATGTGGTCAATGTAGACATGCAGGTAGTTGGAGTGAAAGCAGAAGATGCAGAGGACGGAGTGAGGTGGAAAAGGTTGACACGCTGTGGCGACCCCAGATAAAAGGGAGAGGCCGAAAGAAGAAGAAGAGGAAGAAGAAGAAAAAGTGGTTCAAATGCACATATTAACGAAGGGGATATAGCAGCATCCCGAAGCACATTATCTTGTTGCCAGTCGCATTACTGATGACCAGAAACATCTGGATGAAAGTTTACATTATAGATTGGTGGAGAAGAGTGAGTGAAAGCAAAATTACTGTATGATGCATCCATATATGCAGAATGTAGTCCCTATTATTCTTCTATTTATCTGATTCTATAATCATTACCCACGTTGTACATATCGAAAAGAAAATGTTAGCGGAATGACCCCAATCTGACTACTCGATTCCGACTGAGGTATATACACAGACGTATTCTATTCCGATTGAGCTGTTAGTCGGATTATCAGGCTGCATGTAAACAGACCTTTCTATCTTTATCTTTTCAGACGATATAGCACAGCGCTACAGGATCAGCAAATATCCGACACTAAAACTCTTCAGAAATGGAATGATGATGAAGAGGGAGTACAGAGGTCAAAGGTCAGTGACTGCCATCGCAGAATTTATCCGGCAACAGAAAGTGGACCCGATCACTGAAATCCGCGATCTGGAAGAGGTTGACAAAGTAGATGTGAGTATACACACACACACTTTCTATAGTTCTATGTATCAGTAACCTCAGATTAAAGACAAAATTCCAGCATGTCCTTATTTATTTTATAAAAATGAAGTTTAAATGGAAAAGTTGTACATGAGAACTAACCCCATGATTCAGTAGCTTTCACTGGGCTCTTACAAAACCTTGATTCCATCATTTTTTCAGAGATTTTGTTTTAGATTTGCTGGTGTGCTTGTCCAGGTGTATGTTCCAACTTATTTTGGTATTTAGAGGAGTTCACTGTTGACCAAGTCTTGTTGAAGGTGCCCAGGTCTTGTTGTTTTTAAACGAGCCCATATCCTTACCCCTTTGCTTCCCCATATTTTCACTATAGAATGACCATCTGGCTGCTACTTTTACTGTTAGTTCCTATGAACGTAGTACAGTTTTTTATATCGATGCGTGATCATTTTCAGGAAGAACAACATAAACCAGAGACTGGTGTTCCTCTACCGTTCCACTATAGAGAGCATCCTAACTCACGGCCTCTGTGTGTGTGGTTCTCCAGCTGCACTGCAGCATTAAATAGAAATACAGAGGATTGTGCAGAAAAGATCACTGGGTGTTCTCCACCCACCCTGGAGGATCTACACGGCTCTCGTTGTCTTCAGAGAGCGCACAAAATTATTATAGACGTTTCTCATTCCGGTCTTTATCTCTTGGAGCTATAACCATCAGGTAGACAGTACAGAATGATTAAAGCAAGGACCAAACGACTCAAGAATGATTAAAGCAAGGACCAAACGACTCAAGAATGATTAAAGCAAGGACCAAACGACTCAGAAACAGCCTTTACACTAGCGCAGTCTGCGCACTAAATAACTTATTATAACGGTTTTTAAATCCATTTTAAATATAACATGGGACAGTGTAATATTTACAGATTCATTGGCATTCACAGGGGCAATGTGCAATCTTTGCTTCATCTTTTGTGTGTAATCTGTTTGCTGAACGTAGGTTGTTGGTGGGTGTTACTGTTCTTTATTGTGTTTCTTTTCATTTTCATATTTTTCTACGGTTTACTTGTAAATTAACTGCTTTAAATGTGTTTTCTGTTACACCATACACAAGTGTGGAACCTTAATTCCGTTATACCTGGTATAATGACAAACGTATTTTCATTCTGATTCTGAAAACCATACAAGCCATACAACAGGGTGTATTCCCAATGTGACACCCATGGTGCTCTGTTCCTTCTTTAATTCCTTCCTTTGTTCTCTCTCTCTCAACCATTCACTGTTCCAGAGGAGTAAGCGGACCATAATCGGCTACTTCGATAATAAGAATTCTGTGAACTACAGGACGTTCGAACGGGTGGCCAATATCCTAAGAGATGACTGTGTCTTCCTGGCGGCGTTTGAGTAAGAAACCCGATTTCTGTTTGCTTTTTAATTGCTGCAGTTTGATATAAATTGTGGAGGATAAACCAGTGTTGGTTTAATAATAATAATAACAACAATAATAATAATGTTTATATGCTATAATGATTTTAAATACATCTCTACCATATAGCTCCTTTTTAACGGCTCCTGCCACTCCTAGTCCTAATAATAATAATAATGTATATATGTACTCATAATATTTATATATCTGTATGTAACCATATAAATGACCCACCCTATATATATATAGAGAGAGAGATAGAGAGAAAGACAGCCACTTTGGAGTGTTTTGGAGGAGCAAGTCAGGAAACGTTTTCCTCCACCAGCATCACGTTGTGACCTGGCCACTATCCTGCAAGAAGAATGGCTTAAAATCCCTCTGACCACTGTGCAAGACTTGTATGTGTCATTCCCAAGGAGAATTGACGCAGTATTGGCCGCAAAAGGAGGTGCTACGCCATACTAATAAATGATTGTGGTCTAAAACCAGGTGTTTCAGTTTCATTGTCCAACCCCTGTATATATATACTATGGACTATGGGTGGGTAGTGTTGTCACCTTACAGCAAGAAGTAGTACCAGTGATCCTCACATGGGAGGACCCAGTAAATTTCTGTGTGGAGTATTACATGAATTGGAGATGCCAGTTGTGCACAACTTGCAGATTATGCAACACCTTGTGTGTGGATTTAACGTCACACGTCTACGAAGGCTGAATATGACGTTAAACTATAAACAATATACAGCCCCTTTCACAATCTGAATTCCACCTTACATTTAGACAAAGAGGAAATATGAATTGTCTTCTCTCTGAAGTATCAGACTTTATCCAGCACATGCAAATTATTTTGAGACATTATATTTATTTCTCGCTTTCCCCCCCCTACAGTGAGGTGTCGAAGCCAGAGAGGTTCAGCGGTGATAACATTATCTATAAGCCAATGGGAGAGACCGTTCCTGACATGGTGTTTCTCGGCTCTCTGACGAACTTTGATCTGACGTACACATGGGTTCAGGACAAATGCGTGCCGCTTGTCAGAGAGATCACTTTTGAAAATGGAGAGGTAAAGTCCACTTTGTTAGGAACACCTCTCATGATTGGCGTAATTATCAAAAGTAGCCAAGTAATAAAATAATACCGATTGAACTCAAGTATATTAGGCTCATTGTGACCTGGTGTACTTTTCATTCTTCATCGGCCCACCTATGCTCCCGCAGTAAAGTTAAGATTCCTGTTCTAGATGAACAGCGTTGTCTCACATGAAAAGCTGTAAACCCAGTAAATTAGATACTGGTTTTGCACAAACACTACATCATACTTTCAATTTAATTCTCTTAATCTAGTCACATTATTCACTTTACACTTTATTTTATTCTTTATATTTACCTGCTTTGTACTTCATTCTCACCCCAGGAGAAAATCTATATATGTCTCAGTACTTGACGAAATAAAGTGATTGGGATTTTGCCCTACATTTGTTGTACATTGTGTATACTTTTCTGCTTACCACGGTTGCACATTATCTAGTTGGCGTAAGGTTCAAAAGTTCAAGTAAACACTCTTATTTCTCACGTTCAGCAATCAGAACATGGTCAGAGATAACATTTCTCCCCTTAATCTTATGTGAATAGTAACTCATGATACGGCTGTATTTAAATCATTATGTTGATGCCACATGATTGTTTCATAAGATCAAGCCATGAGTTAGAACCAGTGTGCAGTGTTTTACTATAGAAGGGTCACTGTGATAAAATGTGCATCCAATTTAAAACTATACATCAAGAATATATCCTCAGCAACTGAATTAAACTTACACCGTGTTATTATTAATTATGCAAATTGGATGTAAGCATCGTAAAGATCAGGGTTCTTTTGGATAACTGAAATTTTAGACACCTGTGTTAATTAGTAAGTTAGTGATACATTTTGCCACAATGTTTTACACGCAGCGGAATTGGTCCTCTGCATTTAACCCATCCGTGCAGTGAAACACACACACATACACACACGCTTCAGCCATGACTTGTCGGTACTTGGAATCAAACCAGGGACCTTCCGGTCGCAAGGCTGGTTCCTTAACCACAAGTCTACGATTGCCCCAACAGTTTGCCAGGTGATTCCAGTTCCAACTACTTAAGAAGCACGTTCCATATTATTAAGCAGGTCACAGGTTTTAAATGATAAGGGAAAAGCATTGAATAATGCAATGCCGTGGCTAACATTTAGAAGCATTAGGTATTTTATGAAATCATAAGCGAAATCATCATACTACAAAGAGATTTGTGTCTGATTCAGAGCGCAAGTGGGTTATTGAAGATAAGGGCTTAATGAGGAAGGTTTCTGTCAGAAAAATGTATCAGATTAAGAAAGCAACTGCTAAATTGTCATTACAAAGAAGCAAATGACAGAGATCCACGAACCTCGAGGTGTAGGATCCGCCAGAGGCTTGCAGCTGCATAAACCTTCTATTTAGTTGGCAGTCGTAGGCTTGTGGTTAAGGAACCAGCCTTTTGACCGGAAGGTCCCTGGTTAGATTCCAAGTAGCGACAAGCCATGGCTGAAGTGCCCTTGGGAAAAGCACCTAACCCCCAGTTGCTCCCCGGGCGCTGTGCTGGCTGCTCGCTGCTCCGGGCACGTGTTCTCAGTTTACCTATGTGTGTGTATTTGTTTGTTTCACTGCACGGATGGGTTAAATGCAGAGGACCAATTCTGCTGTGTGCAAACATAGTGGAAAAAAAATGTATCACATTTACTATTCAGCCATGGTTAAACAGTGCTCACAAGCAGAAACGGTTACAGTGGGGTACATGACGACTTTTTACTGATCTGTACATCTCGATGGTCCAGATGGATAGAGGGTGGATAGTCACAATGCTCCAATGTCACCAGAGATGTGGGGTAGTCATATTAAGGTCTGGAATCATTGGTAGAGCATTATGGTCCCTGAATGAGGGAAAATATCATCAAAGAATAGAGTTCTTGGAACCATTCTTTCCACAATGCAACAAGTGCTATGGGCATAAAACGAGAGAAACTCATGGTGTGGACACCAACCTCACCTGACCTCAAACTTATTGAGAATCGTTAGAGTACCTTAAAGCAAAAGATCTATGAGTATGGGAGAAAAGTCACTAGTCTAGTGGATTTGTGAAGGTGATATCAAAGAATATAAATTCATCAGATTAAGAATGCAACTGAATAAAATGTCATTACAAAGAAGCAAACCGGTATTTTGAAGCTGCAGGTGCCTCTGGAGAAGGTGTAGGATTCGCCAGAGGTTTGCAGCTGCATAAACCTACTATTCAGCCACCGTTAACCAGTGCTCACAAGCAGAAACGGTTGCAGTGGGGTCAGACATGCATGAGTGCTGTGCAATCATGTGTTAACATGTAAATTGGAGTGTTCCACTGACTGTCATTTGCATAATAATCTGGAACACAGTGTATTTATTTGTGTGTGTGTGTGTACACATAGGAGCTGACAGAAGAAGGCATTCCATTCCTCATCCTCTTCCATCTGAAGGAGGATACAGAAAGTCTAGAAAAGTTCCAACAGGAAGTGGCACGCCAGCTTATCACTGAGAAGGGTGTGTACACGAGACAGAAAATAGAAGGGTTCATGTTCAGCTCAGGCCATTGGTTGTAAAAGAGAACGGGAGACAACGGGGTGTACAATCCTTGATGGTCCAGATGGATAGAGGGTGGATAGCCACAATGCTCCAATTTCACCAGAGATGTGGGGTAGTCATATTAAGGTCCGGAATCATGGGTAGAGCCAGTAGGCCCCTTTATGATCCCTGAATGAGTGAAAATGACACAGTTACAAAAACTCTGTTATTTGATGATGTCATTTTCACTCATTCAGGGACCATAAAGGGGCCTACTGGCTCTACCCATGATTCCGGACCTTAATATGACTACCCCACATCTCTGGTGACATCGGAGCATGGACCATCGACCATACAAAAATGTTCAGCATGTGTTGTAGGGGCAATTATTTTGTGATAGAACAGTGTAAAGTCAAGAAGCAAATATTGAGACTTTACGCATTGGTTTGTTTATGTCCTCACCTAACTCTGTGTGTGTGTCTGTAGGCTCTATAAATTTCTTACATGCTGATTGTGATAAGTTTCGGCACCCTCTGCTACACATCCAAAAAACTCCTGCCGACTGCCCCGTCATTGCTATAGACAGTTTCCGCCACATGTATGTCCTCCCAGAATTCAACGACCTCATGTAAGTATCTGTCTTATGTAATTATTAAGTATATTCTTAATTTCTGTGTGTGTGTGTTAGAATATGCTGAATGGTCAGTGTTAGGAACGCATGTCTAGTAACAGGTTGGTCAAAATAAAAAATTACAAAACGCATCTATCACGGAACAGATTCCACAATATAATGAACATCCTCCATACACAAGTCGACCCATGTCTATTGCAACAGTCACTCACTATTTCGACAGTCACTTCTCGGATCAAAAACATTCGACTGGGCACTGATTGTTTCTCATCTATTGGTGCACCTGTGATACAGTGGTATGAGAACAGCCCACAGGGGCAACATTGGCACTACACCTTCGAACTCCAACTACACGTCCATGCTTAAAGTGGCTCAAGTCACTCCATTTAACAATAGCTGGAAGGAAGTAACACCGTCAACACGTTATATTAGAGCAGATTGGGACGTAATCTCCAATTCCTGCACTAGATCATCAATCATCTAAATGGTGTTCCTAATCTAGTGATGAGTGTATGTGGGACGTGAAGTATAATTGCAGATTCTTTCCAGCTTTCTCTTCACGCTTAAGCCATCAGGCGGTATCTCTCACGCACAACAAGGTTCAGGTTTAATCACAGCAAGGACCCAGGTTCAATCCCGGATAGGGCGACCTAGGAATTTCTGTGTGGAGTTTGCATGTTCTCTCAGTGTTCGCGTGGGTTTTCTCTGGGTGCTCAGGTTTCCTCCCACAGTCCAAAGACATGCACGCTAGGTAAATTGGAAATGCTAAATTGACATTAACTTGTGTATTGATATGTGACTTTGTGTATGATATGTGTATGAGTTTGACCGTGTTCCTGTCATTAGAATAGACACGGGTGCTGAGGATGATGTTAAACAATATATAAATAAAATAAATAAATACATTTGTTTAGAGTTTTCTGGCTATTAGGTTTGGCTCCTAATTTTAGTGCTTCCTCAGTAAGCGCCTTAATTCAGAATGTTGTATTTTATTAAAAATCACTGTATACGCTTATTCCATCTCTGCATTATCAGCTCAATGTGCAGGCTTTGATGTTGCTGATTGGCCAGGAGCTTGAGTTACCGTGGCGTCTCAGGCAAGACAATATGTTTATCTCGTTATAGACGCACGGTTTTGGAGACTGCCTGGCTATCCCAAGCCCTTAGCCAATCGCTTATCAAATAAGCAAGGTCCCTGCCCCAACTTTTTACTAGCTCTCAAACAAAGAATTGACATTTCCCCTCCCATCTGTGTCTGCGTGTTTGTAGGGTTCCAGGAAAACTGAGGCAGTTTGTATTAGACCTCCACTCAGGAAAGCTGCATCGAGAGTTCCACCACGGGCCTGACCCTACAGACAGCACTCCAGGAGAGGTGAGAGAACCATCATTAACACAAGCCTAGAAAAGGTTATTAGCTAGAGAAATTACACATCAGGGTCCTGACCTTAACCCGATAGAACATCTCTTTGAGATGAATTAGAGCGGAGACGGAGAGCTATGCCTTCTCGTCCAGCATTAGTGTGTGACCTCACAAATGCGCTTCTGGACAAATGGTCAAAAATTCCCATAAAAAGCTGCAAAGGGTGGATTGACAACATATTGAACTTTATGGATTATCTCGTATGTGAGTCAAGGCAGTGCAATCTTCATTAGTTGCACATTCGAGTGCAGCCAACCAGCGCAAGGCAATGACTTTGTATAACATGACATGTTTTTGGTGCATGGGTGGAAATGGTCAGACTCAATGAGTTTTAATAGAATCATTCAAATCTTTAAACCCCACCCATGGATATTTTTTTTTACAAATGGACCCTAATCTAATTCGATGGAGGTCAGTTTTCTTGCTGATGGGATGCACCACAATACTGTAACTATACAAGCAGCTATTCTTTGCTGTTGCTTAGTGTGTAAAATGACGCGTGTTGTAAAACACTGGTGAAAGCAGTTAGAAATGATTAGCATTTAAATCAAAAGTGACTGCTGCCAAAGCTCTCATCTCAAAGCAAACACAGTAAGTGCTGAGAAATGTTCCAGTGCAGTCATAAAGCAGACAATGAGAATGAAAGAATTCTTTTGTGTGTGTTTCAGCATGAAGAGAACAAAGAGTTGGCCAGCAGTCCTCCAGAGAGCTCATTCCAGAAGCTAGCACCCAGCGAGAACCGTTACACTATCCTCAGGGATCGGGACGAACTGTGACCCTGTCTCAAATCAACCACCTAGCGCAGAACACCCAGCAGGCAGAAAGCCACCTGCATCACCTCTATTTTCATAACTTTTATTTTGGCTAAAAAAAAACAAAACGGAGAATATCTGAAGAGTCTCGGAGGAGCGGGGAAAGGAAATGAGAAAGAGATCGATAGATTGATTTTACTTTTCTTTTCTTTTTTCTTTTGGAGCTTGTAAATATGTGTCCTCCATTGGAGATTCGTCTAAATTAAATAAGTGTTGTTTCTTTTTTTTTTTTTTTTTTTTTTTGGTAAGTAGAAAAAATGCGCAGATAAAAATTGATGGTCCTCTCTGGTGGGGTCATTACATTTAATGCCCGGGGCATCATGGGAAATGACTCGACCCTGTACTGTTCCACAATTCAGTCTATGGTAGTGTGTTCTTACATACTGTGGGCCTATCAGACTCATCAAATGTACTTGCTTGTTAAAATCCGGGCTTGTATCTGCCCATTCCATGGGGAGGTGTGGTAAGGGGTGGGGCTTAATATGGGGTGAAGATGGAGGAGGGGGGGAGGGGTGTTTCAGAAAAGGGCTTCTCAGAGAGAGGAATGGAAGAGACCGAGAAACAAACGCAAATGAAAGTAAATTAAAGGGAAAAACATTTTACATGATTTTATTGTCTGTGTATTTTATATCGAGTGCAATCGAGAAATAAACATTAATTACAAGTTCACCGTGAATTCGGACGATAGGCACAGGCTGATTTGTGAGGTTTTCTTTTGCACCCTAAATCAATCTTGAAGAGCACCGAGCGTATTTAGCAGTGACAGGAAGCTGACATGGAAACAGTGACTCACAACTCAGCAACACATCGAGGAACGTCTTATACATTTGTTTTTGATAAAACTCACACTCCAAGCCCACTTTGAGGAAAGTGGAAGTGGCACAAAGGTGGGCGCTGATGTTGGGTGACATCATTCCCACCCACTGCACAAATCCATGCCGTCACAGCAGTCAGTGTGATGAGATCATTCGCACTCACCGGGTGCTTGGATGATTTGCTTTTCTGTTCAGGGAAAGTGTGGGGCGGCTGGGATGCACAAGTGACTTGGGTCAGTGTTTTTAGCGGAAATTCCCCCCTCAGGCAGTCTCTCTATCTCACACACAAACACACACTTCCACACAATGTACACATTGCATGTGACACAGATGCCAATCTATATGCACACGCACACACAGGGAAAGTACTGTGCTTGTTAAACGGAAGGCGTAGGGGGATAATGTGTAGCTCAAATCAGGTCTCTGTCTCTGTGGGGCTTCCCCAAATATCCCAACAAAACATAACCCCAAGTTCAGGTCATCAAGCATCAAATCAATACAAATTTAAAACATCTCATAGCCTTGAATACATGCATGTTTCCTGCAATTGACCAGACGCTCAGATTCAGAGTAATTAGTCACAGCAAGAAGGACCCTGGTTCGATTTATGGTTTGGGGTGACGGTATATTTCTATGCAAAGTTTGCCTGTTAGCATTGGTGTCCTGGGTACTCCGGTTTCCTCCCTCCACAAGGGTAAAGGTTGCTTCAGGAAGTGCACTGGGCGTAAAAAATGCCAAAGTGACTTGCTGTGGCGACCCCTGGTGGAAGACAAAATAAAAAACCTTCCTTTTTGCCCTTTGACCTGTGAATACATGAAAGAGGCAAACGATAATCTGCCCCAGTAATGTTTCACATACAGTACGTAAAAGAAATGGGAACAGTGACTGGGAGCATTGAGCTATTTATGTCCCGAAACAAGGAATTTGTGTAACCCCAGAGTAGTTCAAGCCTGAAATGGCCATAAACCCCGAAGTATACACTAGCACAGAGTACGATGCTCAACCTAGTAGCAAGCCACAATGAGCAGGGTTTAAAACGCAAACTAAAATGATTTACCTGTGACTGATTTATACTGGAATACCAAACATGTATACATGCCGTCTAAGAAGCGAACACGGGTAGCGACCGCCCTTCACCTGCCTCGCCCGGTGTCCTGGTTCTTAATAACTCGGACCTGGCAACCATCATATCCAGCTACTTTACACATTGATGACGATCCATCCAGCCAATTCTAAGCTGTAAACAATTCCATTTTACACTCGGATAAACACAAAGATCGATTAAAAAAATAAAGCCTAAAGGTCACGGTTTAGTTTAGTTCCTGGATCCTACAGGACCTGGCTTTAAAAACCACACGGGCAGTTTGTTTTTGCTTGAAATGACCCCACTGTGAATTGATTCATGCATCAGATTTAGCTTCATGGTGACGTTCGTCATCAAAGCTCCTAAATCAGCTACGTGTCCAGCTTTTAGCTTCAGTGTCCACACACACAGCGAAAATACAATTCAGATTTTCTATGCACAACAATCTCTAGTGTTTACAGAGAATGGTCTAAAAAAGAGTAAATGTCCACTGGCAGTTGTGTGGACGAAAATGACTTGTTGATATGACAGGTCAGATCAGAATGGACAGACTGTTTTGAGAGGATAGAAAGACAACAGTAACTCAATGAACCACTTGTTACAACCAGGGAATGAAGAATAATATCGCTGTTGAAAGTACGCCACAAAGAATTAAGGCACTTGTAAAAGCAAAAAGGGGCCAACCTTTTACTAGCAAGGTGTACCTAATAAAGTAGCCGGTCAGTATATATTGCAATAATGCAAATTATAGTTCACTTTATTTAGAAATAGCTACTCACTACTGTATATAAAGAAATGTCAGTAGTGTTTCTCACTTTACGCACTGAATGCTGGTCTTTCACATGTTAGTTTGCGTCATCTATAAATATGTTGCATTATTAATTCAATCACGAAACAATTGCAAACAGATCATGATTATATTTCACTGCATTTGGCAGATATTCTTCCTTACAGCGACTTTCCTCTCTTCCTGCAACTGAGCAGTTGCTCAAGAGCCCAACAGAGGCAGCTTGGCAGTGGTGAGATCTGAACTCACAATCTTTTAGCCAGCAATCTAACACTGGGCTAGCACTGTTACTGCTTTTACATACCAAAAAAACTTTAAATACCATTTATATATCATTAACACACTAAGTAGTACAGGGGTTAGACAATGAAACACCTGTCATTTCAGTGTGGGAGGTTTCATGGCTAAATTGGACATGCCTGGTGGCCAATCTTCATTAATTGCACAT